>JALBCR010004761.1:0-183019 GCA_030710515.1 Abscondita cerata | reverse complement strand
AAGACACGGGCGCGTCGCCGGGCGCGGGCGGGCAACTGTGGTCGGGCCTGGTGGCCGCCGGGTCGGGCCACACTGGGCCACTGGCACACACACACACACACTGGGCCACACACACACACACAGGCAACAAAGGCGCCAAAATGGCGCCGCGGGCTGGCCGGGCTGGGCTGGCCGCCGCGCCGCTGGCCACTGGGCTGGGCGGCCAATGGGCTCACAAAATGGGCCACACACAAGGCGTAAAAAATAAAAGTGTGAATAAGGGATTTTGTTTTCTCTTATATATATAGACACAGGCACACACAACGGTGGGGTGTAAAACGGCGTTTTATGTTGGCAAATGGAACGACCTTATATTTTATTATTAATCCAGAAAGAGATACTCCTACGAAAAATTGTAAGACTCTTGTTACTACATGTTTTTAAAAAATATATTTTTTAGTCATTACCATTTAAAGAAAAAATTGAAAAAAATATGGATTTTTTGAATTTATTGAAAAAGTAACTTAAAATTGCTGAAATAGTAACCTATTCTCTATTTCGATGCAGCTTCATTTTTCGGAAATTGTATAAAGGGTGTAAAAACAATGTCCAAATATCCACATTTCGATCACATTAAACTCGCTAATTCTTAATGGAACACCCATATTTCTTTTTATGGTCGGATTCTCCATTTGATTCTATCAACCTTATATACCTAAACTAACAGATATTCATAATCACGTGTTATTTAAATCAACAACATTTCTGCTGGGCATTTCTAAATTAAAATCTGTTGTAATAACTTACCTATATTTGAACAACAATGATTAAAGCACCTTAATTATAATTCATTTTCAACATATCTAATTCTTTAGTAATACAAATAGTATATCTTTGTTGAAGGTTTTTATTTGAGTTTGAAAAACAGCATTGGTCTGATCTGCTTCTGAATTCTGATTTTTAGGTCCCTCAATATTATTGAACGATTTCGAGATCTCTTGAGGAGACCAATTGATTGTACCCAATTCCTTCCAATGAGCATTGGGAAATTTGTATTTAACTAATCCAAAACAGCCCTGGTAGTGGTAAGGAGCGCTGTCTTGCTGAATCACCAATCCTTCATTCAGATCTTCTGGTAATAGCACACGAGGTTGAATTCTCATTGATCAGAAGCTCAAAATACCTTCTGCTGTTTACTGCTGATAGAATACACAATAATTTATCTTTTAAATCCGCACCACACATTTACACTTTGATGTCCCTGCTTTTTGATAGGTTTTATTTTATGTTCAAATCTGGAGTAATAATGTGTATTTTTCTGTTAACATTCCGCTTGTGCGGAAAGGTAGCTTCATCAGTAACAATTTTTTCCAAATGCCATTTTCGAAAATGTCTCTAACAGCTCCATGCAATAAACTTTCTGTTTATGAAATCATTCTCAGACAATTCCTGAACGGGGAGAATTTATAGCTAAGGTATTCATTAATAGATAATATTCTTTGTATACTGGTTTTGCTAATTTCTATATCGCGTTCTCCATCGCGTTGAGAATTTTCATTATTTTCTTCGTAATACAGGAGAATCTTGCAACTGATTTTCCTCATTAAGAACCGGTTTTGCTCTAGCTCTTTTGTTGATTACGAAACCGCCCTAGATCACTGGATGATTCTTCCAAATATTTTTTACATGGCACGTCTGCCTAGATAAAGTCCTCTGTATTCTCTAAGAGCTAGTTCAGGGCTATTGTTGTTATGTGTCATTCGTATAGCTTCAGGCGTTTTCATATACTTATTGACTCAGAGATTCAAAAATCTTTATTTACTAAACTTATTTACTTGATTACTTTGAAGGAAGAACAACTAAATGCAACAACAAACTAAAAATAGTCTGCCTGTGATATTGGCTGTCAAGTTAAAAATCAATTGTTTATTTGGAAACAAAAGGCCTACTAGATTAAACAATACATGGATACGGTAATATAACAAATGCCAGGGAATGTTGTTACTTAGAAATAACGTGATTATGCAATATCTGTTAGTTTTAGGTATATACCATATTGATTGAGTGATCAAATGGAGAATCCGGACCATAAAAAGAAATACTGGGTGTTTCATTAAGAATTAGCGAGTTTAATGCGATCGAAATGGAAATTTTGAATATTTGTTTTTTTTCACCCTTTAAAAAATTTCCGAAAAACGAAGCTGCATCGAAATATAGGTTACTATTAATAACCACCCAAATTTTTAAAAATTAATTAATGACAGTTATTTTTTCAATAAATTCAAAAATCCATATTTTTTTTCAATTTTTTTCTTTTAAATGGCGATAACTAAAATATAGTATTTTTCGAAAACATGGTAATAACAAAAGTCTTACAATTCTCCATAGAATCCTGGAATTGTAATAAGAGGCGTTTTTATTTAAGAAAATGTTTTTTTTGCCACCACGCTATTCTGGGACTACTCTCTCTGTGCGTGGACACTAGAATATTTTAAAATTTACGTGATCCCTGACAACTTTTGTATTTAAAACTTTACAATATACAGGGTAATTGGTGCAGAGGCTGTTTTACCTAAAATATTTTTAGACCATCAGCTATACAGAGTGTACGAGTTGCTATAAAGTTTTTGGCTTAAACACAAACCTATAATGTCTTTCACATGGGTTGGGATTGGTCATATAATTGGAGTTTAAATAACCTTAAATGTACATTTTCTTCCTTGACTATTGGACATGTGTCATGCTTATCGGCACACTAGACTACTGCAACAATTCTTGATAGGGGCGATAGGTATTCGGGTATAGGAAATTAGGGCCACTCCAAATCCCAAAATTAAATTTTTCTCTCGAATGATGTAAAAAACAGCAGGTGCTATTTGGGAAAATTAACTTTTGATCAATTAATTGCCTAGGCCCCTATGCTACAAAATGTAACCACCCAGTAGGATATCAGGAGTAAGCCCTCGATTTGTGAACTGCTCCATTGTGAGATACAAATTTTTGTTAAATTCATTACAAATACAATTTTTTTGGAAAATTAACGTATCAAAACGGTCTAGGATAAGATAACATAATTTAGTTATATTTTGCTATCAATTATACGGTCAATCGACTTCAGTTTGCAAAAAATTTTGCTCAAACCGTAATTAGTGTGCAGCGCATCATATTTTCCGCTTTCAACACACAGCGTTATATTCGTGCGTGAACTTCTCTATTTTGAAATTAAGAGTTTGGGGTTTTATTACGGTTTTTTTTTCAAGTTACTTCTCCTGCAACAGAATAAAGCTAACTGAAACGACAGCATCAGGAAACAACATCGCAACCATGAAGTAGAAGCATAGGCGAGTTCGCCAAATTGCTTCAGCAATTGAACGAGTAATTTGCGTTTGAATTTCAGTCTTAAAACGTGTTTAAGGTAGCGAGCCCAAGAGGGTTTTGAACAGGTATCGTTTTTCAATTTTTACTATTAAAACTATGTATGTTGCGACGTACATTCTATACGCTCTTAACGTTAATTTTACTTTTCGAGCACACTTTCTATACGCGTTTCTTAGTATCAAGGTATGTTTGTTATTTTCATTTTCCTTATTGTATCTCTTTATGTTTTTCAACTCGTCTCTTCAATGATAATGTCTTATTTATCTTCCGTAAGTAACTCCTCCACATTTTTAATTATACCTTCCTTCCTTTATCTGTGCTCTTCTTTCTTGTACCTCCAGTATCTTTATCTCTTCTTAGTATATCCCCTTCTATAGTCCTTCTTTTATCCATTCTTCTTGAACCCCCCTCCCTTTTTTCTCTTACTCTATTGTTCTCATTCTTGTTCTCTTCCTTGAAAACAAACTTGAACTTATTAGTACTCCTGCCTCAAAAACGTTTTTCCTTTCCTTTCATTATCACTCTACTCCAAAACCACTATATCTTCCGAATATGCAAGAATCCCGTCCTTTGATGGCTTTTCATTAATTTTAAGTGAGTACAAGTTCTCCTATCTCCTCATTTTGCTTTCCGAGTTTGTCTCTTCTGTTTTTGCTCTCCACCTGCTTGGACTTGTTGGTTATACTGTCCTCCAAAATGGTTGCGCTCAGAATACCTCCCTTTGATTTCATTGTCACTGTACACAAAACCACTATTACTTCCGCACAAACTTTCAGCCTCCCCTATTATGATCCCTCTCCTTTGATGTCTTTTCATTAATTTTAAGTCATCCATGTAAAGTTTGAACTTAATGAGCACCTCTGTTTCAAAAATGTTTGCGTCAGCATACCTGTCTCTCTCTATTATCTCCTCTTGCTCTCCCCTGAGTTCTTCCACTCTTTCACTTTTTCATCGTTTTTCTACTTCTCGTTGCTTCATTTCATATATCCATATTTTCGTTTTTATTTCTCTTATGTTCTCTTCCATTCCTATCTTACATTCCTCCTTTTTTCACAACCTCTTTGTACTTTCTTCTTTTTTAACTTCCTTCTCGTCGTCACTTTTTACACCGTTATTGGATTTCTATTAGTTCTAAAATATGCTGACAGTGTAAACTGCTTTAAAAGTTGATTCTTCGATCATTAATGCTAACTAAGCGTTGGCTAACCATCTCATGTCGCCTGCTGTAAATTCACAAAAGAACTACTTCAAGTTGTTTTACGCTTTTGGGTTATTCAGGAGCCAGAACGCTCGAGTGTAAGTCTACAATTAAACAAGAAGTCGCTGTTGACTAAATACGTAAAGGTGTGTGAACACAATCTGAAACAAGTAAGTTTGGTGCAACACAACCTTGTGCTATCGTAGCATGTCCGAATTCTCAAAAATATTCTGACAAAATGCCAACTAAGCGTTAGCTGAAAAATATATATATCAAATCGCCTGCAAATTATACAATTGCTAACAAACACCGAGAATCACTTTACATTTTTCTTACTATAGTTTTGTTCCTTCCTCTTGATCTTCTGCCACCTTCTCATATCTTTCAATACTATCCTCATCTCATATTTTTTCACTCCTCATTGTCAACTGTGTCTTGGTCTCGTCCATTTAAAAACACCTCTAAACGTTGATGATGTAGTTTTATTTCTCTATTTGTGCGCCATCTTTATCCCTTATTCATTTACCAACACTTCCCCATCAACCCCCATTCTTAATCATTACGCTCCCAGTTATTATTTTGTTTTGTTATTTCTTTGTATACTCTACAGTTTATTATGCTGGTTCTTCTGCTAAGAAAACTCAAAAGTTAGTTCAAAGTTATTAAGAGTCTTCTGTACGTAATTCCCATGTAAAATTCTTATGTCACAGGCGCCCTCACAAGGGTTGTTTCTTACCTATGCAACTTTGGCTGGATCCTTTTTATCCTAAAACATTCCGAGTTGTTACGTTTTAAAAATAAGACTGTTTTCGCAGCGTTTTTCGTGAAATATTAAAATCCTTCCCAGTTTATTAATTTATTATTTATTATTATTACTTCTATAACATCAAAAATACATCATCTCCCGGAATGCAACGTCCTATACATACAAGCAGTAGATTCTATATACGTGTTAGTATTTCCTTCAGTCACTGATAGATGGCGTTATGCGTTGGCTTTCCTGTTTCGTCATTGATTGAATATCGCGAAAATATGTTACCAAACGACGGAACAACACAATAAATTAAAATAGATTTTTCTAAAGTTTTCAATATTTCATTTGTATAAATATTACTAGGACATACTATTCAGTTTGTTTGAATTAATCTTAATTTTAAATTGAGTGTTAGGTGTGAAAATATTATAATAATGTAACACATATCGCCACCTATCGGTAACTTTGAGAAGTTCATATGCAAATAACATATGGGGAATCATCTCATGTGATTCCTCTGAAAGCACCACACGAAACCGTAAAGCCTGAAATTAGTTTTTCAAACATGTCCGTGACTTTGTCTTAACATGCTTTTATAAAAAGAGTAGTTGTATTGATTCGATACAACGATTTTAACAAAAAAGTTGATACCAACTTTTGAACACTTGTATAGCTGAAGGTCTGAAAATATTTTAGGTAGAAATGAAAATGACCGATTACTATCAGTAGGTAAGTGAAATCCTCAAGTTTCTGATTTTTCAGCAAATTAAAAAACTGATAAACAATTTGGGAGAATATAGATCCTTTTTAGATAATTAAAAGAAACTGAGCACACACTTTTAAAAACTGACAAAGAAATCCTTATCAGTTTAAAAAAAATACATCTCAACACTTATACGAATACAATGCACAATTATTACTCTACATTATGTATAAACGGGACAACATTATCCCTTACTTTTTTTTCTAAACTATTATTTAATTACAATTTTTAAGCTTAATCATTGGTTTTATCCGTTTGAATGAATATTTATGAACAAATTATTAATACATGAAAGAAATTTGTGTGAGGAACAACATTAAATTTGTTATTTGTAGGTACGCGTCAGATCTAGATGACTCATAAGAATGATCACAATTACTGTAAGTTTGTTTGTTCAAAGTAACGCATAAACGATTAAAATTTTTTACGACGCCACTCCAGCGTACATTAGCGTAAATTATAGCTTTCGGAGAAAACTAAGTTCGCTAGTTTTTCGTTTGGTGTTACCACCGTTAGTTTAGTTCTAAATTTCACCTCTATTACATTGAAATGGCGTTTTAAAACTATAATCTAGTATGGCAAATTCGACAAGACGCGCATGAAATAAGTATATTTTTGTTGAATTCTATTTTTTTTCGAAAACAGGACGTATGTGCCCTAATTTTTTTTTATTTAAATTATTTGTTTAATCATCCCATAACACGTTTCAATCAAAATTGCAGAAAATAAGTTGTATTAAGTTTGTCTTGAATTTGCAATCCACAAATTATAGACGCGCTGAGATAAAATAGTTTTTTTTATTTAAATTATTTGTTTAATCATCCCTTACCACGTTTCAACCAAAATATTGCAAAAATAAGCTAGTACATAAGTTTGTCGAATTTTAATCCACAAATTATAGACGCGCATGAGATAAGTATAATTTTTGTTGAATTTTTTTAAAACAGGATGTATGTGCCTAATTTTTTGTTTAAATTATTAGTTCAATCATCCCTTCCAATGTTTCAATAAAATATTGGAAAATAAACTGTACAAGTTTGTCGAATTTGCAATCTACAAATTATAGACGCGCATAAGGTAAGTATAATTTTGTTAAATTTTTTTTGAAAACAGGACGTATGTGCCCTAATTTTGTTTAAATTATTCGTTTAATCATCCCTTAACAGGTTTCTCTAACAAAAATTGGAGAAAATAAGCCGTTAAAGTTTGTCGAATTTGCAATCCACAAATTATAGACGCGCATGAGGTAAGTATATTTTTGTTGAATTTTTTTAAAAACAGAACGTATGTACCCTAATTTTGTTGTTTAAATTATTAATTTAATTGTCCTTAAACAGGTTTCAATAAAAATTAGGAAAATAAGCTGTACAAGTTTGTTGAATTTGCAATCCACAAATTATAGACGCGCATGAGATAAGTATATTTCTTGTCGAATTTTTTCGAAAACAGGATATATGTGCCCTAATTTTTCATTAAAATTATTTGACTTATCATCCTTTAACACGTTTCAATCAAAAATTGGAAAAATAAGCTGTAAAGTTTCTCGAATTTGCAATCCACAAATTATAGACACGCACGGGATAAGTTTATTTCTTGTTGAATTTTATTTTTTTTCGAAAACAGGACGTATGTGCCTTAATTTTTTTCGTTTAAATTATTTTTTTAATCATCACTTAAGACGTTTCAATCAAAAAATTGAGAAAATAATCCGGAAAAGTTTGTCGAATGTGCGACCTAGAAATTATAGACGCGCATATGGTAAGTATAATTCTATTAAATTTTTTTTTTTAAAACAGTAAGTATGTGCCCTAATTGTTTTGTTTAAATTATTAGTTCAATTATCTTTTAACACGTTTCAATACAAAAATTGGGAAAATAAGCCGTACAAGATTTTCGAATTTGCAATCCGCCAATTATAGACGCTCATGAGATAAGTATATTTCTTGTTAAATTTTATTTTCGAAAAAGGACGTATGTGTCCCAATTTTTTTGTTTAAACTCTAAGTTTAATCATCCCTTTAACACGTTACAATAAAAAATTGGGAAAATAAGCTGTACAAGTTTGTTAAATTTTCCATCCACGAATTCGGTACACTTAATATGTTCAGCATATTTGATGCTTAAAAATATTTGTATCCAAACTTCTATGAAAGCTATTGTATGCAATTAACATAATTAGAGAAAAATTTGTTTTTTAATAAAATTTTTCTCTGAATCTAGGGGCTGAGAGTTATAGCTAACTTCACACCGGTTCTCTTTTACCTAGTGTAACTATAAAATAATATTGATTTCTTGGAAATAGGTATTAAATCCTTATTTCCAATCGTTCCTATAAATATTTTAAAATATTTGGGTTAGCCAAATTCTTCTTACATTACTAAGTAATGGTTGACTACTCTATAGTGGTCCAGAAGTACCTCTTCCAATTTTTTTTTGGGAACTGTAATTGCAAGCTTTTCAATCAAAAAGTCTGCTGGTTTATTTCAAATGCATAATAAGGTTTTTAATACACATGTAACAGTATCTCTGTTTTTTTGGTAGTCTGTAAACTCTTTAAATGAATGTAGCCTGAGCTCTTTGATCTGTAATAATTTTGTCCAACTATGAAAAAAGTTGTTGGAAACTTTATTGCCTATAACTTTTGTTTAAACTAGTCGTAGAAATTGGACGACCTGGGGTTCTGGGTCGGATCAATTGTAAAATAGAACGACATTTTTAGTTGGTGTAACAGCTTAAAATATATTTTAGACTTAGGTCTGGCTTAGGGATAGAATTCTATCCTAGGGTGCATTAGTCTCATTCAATGCACACTTTGATCCTCGACAACTTTGAATAGATCAATGCTTGATATTGTGAGTTCTTTACGAGATATATCCGCTGTAAAACCACAGAAATATAATTTTAGGGGTACATTTGTTCCCTCACCACCAACCTACGAGGGGGAAAATTAAGGATATCCATATTGAGCCACAATTGAAGCCATTAAAACAATAAAATCTTTTGTAGCAATTATTTCTGATTTGTCTACTTTTTTGGTTACTGAACTACAGTGCAACCTCGATATAACAAATCGCAAGGGAACAAGAAAATATTCGTTATATCAAATAATTTGTTAAACTGAGGTGCTGTTATATTGAGGTTAGGTTGGTCTAAAAATTCGTAATAAAGAGTTTTATTCACCTCAACATTATTGTACTCACCATTTCTACCAATAAATGATAACACACATTACTATTATCAAAGATTCGTACAACAAAAACGAAGTAAAGGCAAAAATCAACAATATGGCTATGGTAGCTTAATCTTAATTTGTTCATCTGATTAGAAAAAAGTTATAAATTGTTGTCTGTTTACCACCGGTTAAAGGTATCTCATCCAAAGCGGAATCGAATTTCGTGATGTATTTGACTACATCGTCGCTCAAATCTCCCTTTTTGAGAAACACAGATTTTATTATATTTAAAGAATTATGAGCATCTTTTATTGTAAAGTCGTGTTCATCAATTTCACCCCCTTCTTCCTCGCTTCTGCATTAATAACCGGCAACACAGATGTGACAATGTCAGCATTAGTTAGTTCTCCACAGATGGCTAAATCATTATCAAAGATAACGAAGTCTTGGAATTAGCCCTTGAACACTTCTGCCAGGTCCTAGCAAGGACCAGATTTATGATCATTCACATGGCTTGTAAAACGTCAATTGTAGTTTTGAGTTCTACATCAGCAAGAAATCGTCTGACAACTTCCTTCTTATAGTGCATTTTGAAGCTTTGAATGATGCGCTTGGTCCAGTGGTTGTAGTTTCGAAGTGGTATTTGAGGCAAGTACTTGTTTTATATTTTTCTGGTTAAGAATTTCTCCGTGTGAACATAAGAAATTTCTTTTGTTTTTTCTGCATCTCTTTATCCAGACTTTTAAGTTAATTGCTAAAAGCATCACTGGTCATCCAAGCCTTATGGTTTGACGTGTAATCTGTTGGCAGGTTATTGACATTTTTAAAACATTGCGGTTTCTTATATTTTCCGATTATGAGTGGTTTAAGTTTGTAGGTCCCGCTACAATTTGCTCCTAGCAGTACTGTTAAGAGAAATTAGCTGTTTTTTCCACTATTACATGTATCGCCTTTGATTGTTAAGGTTTTATCAGGTAAACATTCTAGTTTCGTCGGCGTTAAATATGTCTCGGAACCGTATCCGGCGGTCAGCTCTGCCAGTTTGTCTTTCCACTCATATACTTCTTGATTGACACTACCACTTTCACCACAATTTGCTGTTGCTCGCACGGAACTCTGCATGTCTTATTTCTATTGCTAACTGCTGAGCCTTTTCCTGGACGATAGGGGCTCTGATTGCAAGATTTAACACACATTCCCTAGGTCTTTGTACTCACATAATTTTAATCTTCTACTGTTTCCAGGCAAACCACTTCATTCTGAAAACTTATCTTTAAATTTTAAAATTGTAGCTAATGTACAGAGTTGTTCATTATAAATTACCCACCCCTTATTATCGTTATTATTGCACGTTATACTTGAAACTTGTATGATTCTAACTGAAGTTTCTTAAAATGCCATCAATAGTTCAGTTACTCGCCGTTTACAAGGCGCAATAAAAAATATAATGTATTTTTAATATAACACCCTGTATATTATTATATTTTTGAAAAGGATCATTTTTTCGATTTCAAAGAAATATAATATGTTGTCTTTAAATTGAGCTGTTTTTGAGTTATTAATCGTAGAATACTACAGTTACTTAATACGGAATTGCTATTATTGTTAAAGTAAGCCATGTAAAAGAAAAGGAAGTGCAATTAAAAGGTCCATTAAGCTCGCCCCAAAATCGTATTTGCGTACATAGTTTGAGTTAGTATGTTCAACAGTGTTGCTACAAGAAAATTATATTGCTAAAAGAAAAGTTTGTCTCTTAAAGAGAAAATTGATATAATTGTGGAAAGTGAAAAGTTCAATACCAGTGCTAGAAAATTGGCTGAAAATTTTAGTGTTGGAAGAACACAAGTAAATAATATTTTAAAAAAACAAATGTGATTTAAAAAAGTTTATTTGAAGAAGGTTCCAATTCAGAGCAGAAGAGAAAATTTTATCGAACTGAAGGTTTAGAAATTGACTAGAGTAGTTTACAATTGGTTTTGAAAAGCTAGAATAAAAATATCCCTATACCTGACCTTAATAAAAGAGAAAGCATTAGAAGTTGTGAAAATTTTAAAATGACGGATTTTAAAGCTTTCCAAAATTGGTGGTTTGAGAAATTTTGTCAAGACATAACATAACCTTTAAAAACAATTTGGGTGAGGAGTTAAACAAAGTTGCAATTGTTGAAAATAGCGATTGTCCGTCCTATTTTCAGTTATTTAGCCTGTCCGGCAAACCTACTAATAAAGCTACTAAACTACTAACTGGGGCTAAACAGAACATTTTTAGTAAGGTGTTTATAAAACAGTGAAAGCAAATTTTTACATTGTGCCGAAACCAGGGAAGTTGTAAACTTAATTTTGAATAAAGTTAAACTGTCAGTTTAAAGTCAAATAAACGTCAAATGAGCGACCACGGGCAGCTAGCCAACCCCCATCATCCGGCAGAGTTCACGATCTAACTGGGAATTCGTCGAAGAGGTACATGTTCGAGAACATGCCAGCTCCTGTCAACCACCAATCTAAGAGGATAGGATCCAGTTGACTGTAAGGAAAGAAAAACAGAAACTGGAAGCAGATAAGTTAAAGTCGAAACTCGAATCATTACAAAGGAAATTGTCTGTGATCAATAAAAGGGATCCCTCATGATTAACCGAAGAGCAGAAACATGAGCAAACTGCTTTGGAGCTACAGATAATTGAATTTGAAGAAAAATTTAGTAAGTGAGATACGAGGATAACGTTCGTGAGGCCGAGGAGACCAGTGCACAAGGTCGCTACAATGTAGAACAAAAAAAGGTGGACTCCGACGATGAAGTTGAATCTGTTATAAGTGGTGGAGAGAACTCAGCTGACATTAGAATATGGGTTCAAATTAAGTAAAGCCGGCGACCAGCAGCCACCACCACCAAGCAACTTATCCGGAAGGACTTACCACTTATCCTCTCCCTTACCATCCAAAGCATACCCCAACAACAACTTCGTTGATCAGTTGGCAAGTGCTCTAGAGCGTACCTTTGGAAATCGTCAGGAAACAATAGTTAGAACAGGAGTCAAGAGGGACTTACCAAATTTTGATGGTAATCCAGCTGACTGGGAGAACTTCTCAGCAGAGTACTTTCAAACTACAAGAAAATACAAGTACGAGCCGAGTGAAAATCTGACAAGAATGAGGGAAAGCCTTGAAGGGAGACGCACTAGCCGCAGTATGTCACCTTTTCGGAAACGGAACCAACCTTCCAAAATTTCTGTCTACACTGAAGCAGAGGTTTGGTAGACCCGAGTTTGTACTAGAGTACCTGGTAGAAAACAAAAGTAACAGCAGCACCAGATGTTAATAAACCGGAGTCTTTAGTGGAATTTGGAACCAGCATCGACGTTCTCATCACAAACATATGCGCATACAACAAAATGGATTATCTACATAATAAGCAACTAGTGACTGAGCTAGTGGGTAAACTCCCAATGCCACTCCGCATGCAGTGGTATGAGTGGATTTCAGATAAAGGTGATAGAAAGCTCAACTTGGATTTTGGATAAGAAAATCGACGCTGCTATTCTGGCCATCAAACCTAAAGTTGATGTACCTTCATCTCATAAGGAGCACAAATCGTCTCAACAACGTCGCAGACGGAGGCCGGTTGATCACAACCATCTCAAGTGGAGATGAAGATAAGAAAACAGAAATAGGCTGCCTTGGCACGGCAGAAGAGAGACACTCACTAAAGTCTTGTTGGGAGTTCTGTGAAAAGTCTATAGATGAAAGATGGAATATTGTGAAATCTGAAAGAGCCTGCATTTCTTGTCTAGAGTAAGACACAATATGAAAATGTGCAGATCTAGGAAGCAGTGTAATAAGGATTCGCCGAATAGTCAACAACCACCATGTCAGAATGTAAAAGAGTAGTAAACGAACCAGATTGCTCACGTTGTAAATTAGGTTGGGTAATCGTGGACAAACTTCAACTGGCAATAGCGGATCTATGTTTTTTCTTGCAGGATACGAGCGGGACAACTATTCATAACTTGGTAAAGCAATATTTTACTACAGAAGATTTTGGAGTCTCCGTTTTAGTCAAGTCAGCTCACTCAGTCGAAGATAGCAAGGCCACTGCAATAATGAAGCAGAGAACAGTGAAATCTAGTGCAGGCATAATTACAGGATTACTATGGAAGAACAAAGCAGTAATACTCCCCGAAAGTAAAACCCAGGCACTGAATCGGCTTTTATCGATTGAACGAAGAATGAAGAAAGAAAAGGAGTTTTCAAAACTATACATGGAGAAGTTTGATGAGTACCGCAGAAAAAGGATACATTACAAAACTCGCCACAGGAAACTGCAATTCACAGTGAGCGTGATTGGTACATACCATATTTTGGCATTACCAACCCCAACAAGCCAAGGAAGTTAAGGCTTGTTTTTGATGTAGCAGCAAAGAACGACGGAGTCAGCTTAAATGACTTTTGTTTACGGGACCAGACTTAATAAGATCACTTACATTGGTACTTTGGAACTTCCGTCGTCATCCTATTGTCATTAACGTAGATATCGAGGACATGTTCCACAGAGTACACATTCGTAAGGAGGATCGTAATAGTCAACGGTTTTTATGGAGGGATGGAGACTCATCAAGAGAACCGGACACGTATCATATGAACGTAATGCTTTTGGTGCCACCTGCTCCCCTTCCTCTGCTATTTATGCAAAGAATTACAACGCTGAAACTGTGAAAGAGAAGAATCCTGAGTTATACAGAACAATAACGGAAGATTTTTTTGTTGACGACTGTCTAACTGGAGCTGTAACTGTTGAAGAGGCAATTCAACTGAGTTCGGAGTTACAGGATGTTAATCAAAACGGTAATTTTGTTTTTAAGAAATGGAGTTCATTGCCAGAGCAGACTGGAAGTGGGTGCCTACCAAACGAAATCCAGCTGGCATCGCAACTAGGAGTACAATGCAAGACATTATTAATGAAGATTGGTTCAGTAGGCCAACATTTTAAAATGAAAACGAAGACAACCACAACAACAAGGGCAGCTGATAGTTCATATTGTGCAGTACTAACAGGTAGAGAAGACAACTGCGGGGCTCCATTTGGATCCGGCTTCATCACTAGTGTGGAGAGCAGGTTGAGTGAAGGCGAAAGGGAACTGGTGAGTTTTGATAGATTTTCCAGTTACAAAAAATTAGTACGGGTATTTTCGTTGGTCTCTGCAGAAAAGTGGAAGTTGAAAATAAAAACTAAAGCTCATACACAGCCACCACTTATCAAGGTTACTCAGATTGATGGAGGAGAAAAAGAAAAACAGTCAATTCATTCTAGATCTACAGTACTCACTAATGCTCAGTTGAACAGTAGAGAGAAATTCATTTTAAAATTGGTTCAGATGGAATGCTTTTCGGATGAAATTCAAATATTGAAAAGGAATGTACAACTGCATAAGAAGGGCTGCATTCGTAAATTGTCTTATGTTGTGGACACTGATGGTCTATTTCAGAGATAGTAAGCTGAAGCTGCCAATTTCACATTCTCCTGTCATTCTTCCAAAAGATCGTCACGTCACAAATATTCTTATTGATCATGAGCACAAGAGAAACGGACACGTAGGAGTGGAAACGGTTTTATGCAATCTGAAGAGAAGAGTTTGGATCATACATGGGTGGGAAGTAGTTGGAAAAAGATTTCGAAGCTGTTGGATGCCTGAACCAACCATAATAGGACTGATTCCAGCTGGGAGATTGGATAGTTATTCTCCAATGTTTACACATACAGGAGTAGATAGATTTGGTCCAATGACAGTTACCGATAGAAGAAGACATGAGAAACGCTGGGGTATCCTGTTTACTTGTATGGTCTCTCGAGGAATACACATTGAAGCAGTTCATGATTTGAATACAGATGAATTTATGCAAGCTTTTTCAAAGTTCATCGATTGTAGAGGACATCCAAGACATCTCTACTCAGACAATGGTACAAACTTCGTGGAGGCAGCAAAAGAACTACATGACATGGCAAAATCAGAAGAGGCTCAGCGAAATTTTGAATTGGAGTGGCATTTTATGACTCCAGGAGCCCCACATCAAGGTGGAATATGGGAACGTATGGTACAGAATGTGAAAAAGGCAATGCACAACATACTCAGTGAAAAAAGCTCCCAAAGATACTACATTACTAACGGCCATGAAGTCTAACTACTACTAATGAAACAATACGCAAGAGATACAAGATCGTTCAACGTTACGTAGATCAATTTTGGGAACAGTGGACGAAGTTTTACTTACCAACATTAACTAATAGAAGTAAGTGACACAGACATGGAGAACCGATTCAAGTTGGTGAAATTGTTTTCATCGTGGATGACAACATTCCAAGAAACACTTGGAAGAAGGAGTCGTCTCTAAACTTTATCCTGGAGCGGACAAACTGGTGAGAAATGTAGACAGTGACGGTGAGAACCTTCGAAGAAAGTTGTGTCAGTCTACAAAAGAAACATCAATAAACTTTGTCGTTTGGGGTTGAAGACAGAACTGGATTCAGTTCCAGAAATTGGATCAGAATCGGAGGCCGGTGTCATTTATTGTGGAGTCGCCTCATCTATGATTTAAGAGAAAAAAAGTATCAAGATAGCAGGTTTTTGTTATGAGAGTTGTTAACAATTGACATATTTTTTTATAATAAAAGTTTACTAGTTTTAACGATAATTTCTGTCTGAAATTAATTAAGATTTGGGTGAGGAGTTAAACAAAGTTGCAATTGTTCGTCCGTCCTATTTTCAGTTATTTAGTCTGTCCGGCAAAGCTACTAGTGAAGATCCTTACGAACTGAAACTACTAACTGGGGCTAAACAGAACATTTTTAGTAAGGTGTTTATAAAATAGTGAAAGCAAATTTTTGCAAACGAAATAAATTTTTTGCCTCCCAATAACGGCCACCTCCATATACCGGTCAGTTCTGCGGCAAATTTTAGTGATCGCTATTTAGAGGTTTTACTGTACCTATTGAGGTTCATTATACATATTAAGGTTGCACTGTATTATTATTTTAACACGTTAACTGCGATACATATCCTCTACGATATGTATCGCGTTATCTTGATCTTGATATGCGGCTCTATTTTACTCATGATTGTCTTGACATGCGAAGCGAATTTTAATAACTTATACTGGGAATTTTTTTATGTCAAATGTAGATATTGAGTCGTCACAAGTCAAAGAATATATATAAAAAATAATTTTATACATTACGCGCGAGATATGTACCGCATATGAAGGGGAAAATCATGTTTACTTGCTGTACATATCGTCAATGATATGTACGGTTATCGGTTGATTGATGAGGTAATTCGACGATAGACTTGTCTGTTACATATCCTAAACGTGACAACGTTGCATATATAGAACTTTTGCGTAATGAGTGGTGGTACGCCCGGTTTCCAGGGAACAACACCAGCAACTAGATAGCTCGTTAATGGCGCGCACTGTCTTACTATAAATCTAGTTAATAACCAGTTGGGAATGCGCAAGCTTGCATTGCCGGGATGAACAAAAGAACTGCTTATTTAGCTTAAAATTTATTTTAATGATTAATTTGAAAAAATAACTAAAAAATTACAACAGGTACAAATAAGGGAGCCGATTTGACCACTTTGCCGATGAGATAGACAAAAATGATCGAAGCAAAAATGTCTTAGATTTTGATGTTCTATAGGAACTGAAAGAAAATGTTCAAAATGTCAACAGGAAAAAAGCTACGGACATCCAGACAGACAGACAGACAGACTTTATGAATTCATAAGATGAACTTTTGTTCATCGAAAATATAAAATATAGTAAAACTCTTGTGTTTCTCGAAAGCAAACAAAACATTGTCAGTACTTGTTTTACTACAATAACGAATGGTTGTTAACATGTCGCGCGCAGTAGAAAAAATTTTAGAATTAGCTGTGCAACGTTTAAGTGACGAATTGAATACACCTTCTACTTCTGCACCTTCGTATCTTGATGCAGAAGTAGAATGTGTTGAAAAAGCGGGAAATTCGGGAATGAGCAGTCCTACCACTGCTTTACAAATAAAGGCGTAATGAAACCCTCATCAACTATAAAGTAACAAGCGATTCGGAGAACTCTGAACCGTTTGACAGCGATGATTTTGTGAGAGATAAGACTTATCAAAATTCCTCGACTGAAGATTCTGAGAGTGATGAATTGAATCCTGATATTCCTAGTGGCATTCAAACTAAGAATAATAGTGACAGTGACAAAGATATGGATGTAGCTGGTGTCTGTGAAATCCCTATTTGTAACAAAATTGGAATGTCATCGCCAATTCTGAAATACCTGAAATATTTGATTTATATAAAGAGCAGAACTCACTTAATCCCTAATTTAAATAGTACAGAGGTAAAGCGACCCTTGGATATTTTTAAACACTTTTAGAATGATGAATTGCTTCACTTACTTGTAACTGAAACAAACATTTATGCAAGTAAACAGCTCAACAAACGGCTTTTAAATAAGTCAAGGATTAAGTCATGGACAGATACCAATAAGATTGAAATCTGCAAATTTTAGGTGTGACTTTGGCAATGGGTTTGGTAATAGTGCCTACTATAAACTTTTATTGGTCGAAGGATTTCTATATAACAACAAATTTATTTCGTCTGTTATGACAAGAGATCGATATTTACTACTTCTGAATTGCTTACATTTCGCTAACAATGAAACCGCAAATCTTGACAACAGACTTTATAAAATAGCGCCACTAGTTTCTATTTTGCTGAAAAACTATCAGACCATCTTCTACCCTGGTAGAGTATTGGTTATCGATGAATCCATGATTCCCTTCCGAGGAAGGCTCCGATTTCGACAATATATACCTAACAAATCTTATAAATATAGGGTTAAACTTTAAAAACTTTGCACATCAAATAGTTACACATACAGTGTGAAGATGTATGCCGGAAAAGGAGATACAATTCCTGGACTCTCTCACTCTCACTCCATAGTTATGAGTTTACTTGAGCCTATACATGAACGAAAAGAACGAAGACTGTTCGCCGATAACTTTTATTCCAGCATACCTTTATGCAAACAGTTGTATGCAGAGAAACTTCTGTACTGCGGTACACTTCGAGGAAATCGGAAAGGAATACCGAAAGATTTCTCTAGGAAAATGAAAAAGGAGAAGTTCTAGAATGGAACAAGATAATGTAAAAATCATCAGATGGATAGATAAAAGACCTGTTCTAATGATATCAACTCACCCAATGCACACAAGTACTCTAGTTTCTACAAGTATTTATTTTTTCATTTTCTAACGCATTCTTTTGTAATTTGCCCTTTCTTCAGGAAAGCATAGTGGGTCAGGCGTCATGAAACTACAAGCAGTGATAGACTGCAATAAAGCTAAAAAGGCGTAGATTTTAGCGACCAAATGTCTGCGTATCACACTGTTATAAAGAAGAGCTTCAAGTGGTATAGTAATTTTATCTAATGTTATATACTCTTTTAATCAGTACTGCTTTTTTTAGAAAAGTGTCATTTGAGCTATTACTTGGAACTACGGTAGTCAATTCGTGGATTATATACAATATGATAAATAATACAAAATTAGGTATAACGGAATTTCGAAGGCAGTTGGCAAATGATTTGATAGAGCTTACGGAGAATGTACAATCTGCTGCTTCCACTTATTCACGAAAAAGGACCCACAAATTTATCAGACCAGAGGGACCTGGGGTTAAAAGAGAAAACCATGCAAGGGTTGTTACAATAAGCTACGAACAACACTTTCTAGTCGCGAAGCTGACAAAAAAGTACGTCGTATCATCAGCTATTGTGAAGACTGTCCAGAGAAACCAGGGTACTGTCTTCCTTGTTTTAACGAATGTCACTAATAAGGGACACATTTCATAAATAATAACATAATCAACTCCAAAATTGTGAGTCAATTATACGCGGTTCTACACTTCGGAGATATGTACGGCTAGAATACGGTGGTGTTTGGTGCTGTACTAATAGATTTCTACTTTGAAAATATTCATTATACAACATCGTTCGTCGCTAGATGGTCATCTATTCAAAATTGATTACATATCTTCGAAGGTATTGATGTCTTGATGATCCATGCATCATTCTTCTAAGTGAGACTTGGTTAACAGCTGATTTTTATAACTGTGAACTGGGTTTTGAATCTTTCATTGTTTATCGTTGCGATAGAAATCAAATATTAAGGGGAAAAACGCGTGGCGAGGGAGTTCTTATCGCCGTCCCGAAAATATACGCGTCTCACTTTCACAAAGCGGATTTTAATGCTTTAAGAGAAACATTTGGAATGTTTAGGTGGGATGATTTTCTTAGTGGTGATAACACTGAAGAATTGGTTGATGTTTTTACTCAATTATTTTTGCTGTTATTGATAAATTCGTACCAATAGCGACTAACAAAACACCAGAGACTACCGCTTTCCTAAATGGTACTCGCCAGAACTAATTAACAAAATAATAATGAAAAGAAAATGCATTCTAAATTCAAAAGAACAGGTGATTTAACAGATTACAACTCGTTTAAAATTCTGCGCTCTGAATGTAAATGCTTATCGTTAACTTGCTATAGCAACTACATCTCACTCATAGAAAATAGAATCAGATGCAATTCAAACGCATTTTGGAAACATGTTAATTCGGAAAGAACTTGTAGCTCAGCACTACCAGACTCATTTATTCACGATGGGGTTACTGTTGCGGGAATTGATAATATCTTAGAGTTATTTTCTGATTTCTTTGGATCAGTTTACAACCCACACACACCCACACCTATAATGTATTGCGCTTCTGACCTGAACCATTAACTTACAACATGGCCCCGTGATTACCATCTCAAATGTGTACACCGAACTATCCAAATTAAAATCTTCTAGCTCTCTTGGCTCTGATGGATTACCTACTATCCTACTTAAAGAATGCGCATTTGTATTAAGTAGACCCATTTGGCTTTTTGTTTAATGGCTCTCTAAGAACTGGATCGTCCCATCTATATGGAAATATGCGCTAGTCACACCAATTCATAAAATGGTCCCAGAATGACGTCACCAACTATTGTCCAATTTCTATCATACCATGTGTAGCTAAAATAATGGATAAAATAATGGCTACTTATTTATCGGGGCACCTTGGCTCCCTAATTATTGATAACCAACATGGTTTTAGATCAGGTTGCTCAACTACGACGAACTTGCTTGTTTTGGCCAGTATGTGGTGAACGCCTTGGAGGAAAGTCTAATTGTAGATTCTGTTTATACTGATTTCTCCAAGGCGTTTGACACTGTTGATCATAAACTTCTACTGGAAAAGCTCAGTAGTATGGGAGTTAGAGGTGTACTGTTAAGATGGATCAGTTCATACTTATTTGGTAGATCCCAGTCGGTACGTATTCGTAACATAGTATCGCTACCAATATCGGTGACATCCGGGTACCCCAAGGGTCTCATCTGGCCCTCTATTCAATTTGTTTGTAAATGACATCTCTACCTGCTTTACCTGTTGCCAATACTTACTCTATGCTGACGACTTAAAAATCTTTCTTAAAATAAAATCTAATACTGATTCCCTTAACATGAAAGAAGATCTTGATAGATTTAATAATTGGTGCCGCCGTAGTAAACTTACGTTGAATATATCTAAGTGTGTCACTATGTCTTTTCAAAAAAAACAAAACACATATTTAAGAGATTATAAACTTGATGGTGTTTCTCTCAAACGGAATACAGCTACTTTTAGAAACATCCAAACTATTCTTCATCTTTATAAAAGTTTGGTAAGACCTCAACTTGAATATTGTACCGTTATATGGTCCCTCGTATAAATAAAAGATGTGACGGAATTGGATCGTATTCAACGTAAGTTTATAAAGCATATTTCATTTAAATTTAAATTCAATTTAGAAGGCAATTATGACGATGTCATCTACAAGTTCGGTATTCACAAACCTAGAAGGCAAAGACGTGTGTATTGCTTTGGCATTTTGTTTGAAATAAATCTGGAAATGTTGGGTACTCATTTGACTTTTTTCATGATAGTATTGGCTATTTACGTCGTCGCCTTAAAAAGTTAAATTAAATGTTATTTTGTACATTAAATCCGTGATTACGTGTAATTAGTTAAGTATAAAAAAAATCTATTGTATTACACTAAATTGTTAGTATTGGTATGCATGTTTTTTTATTACTTAAATGTTAATTTATATGTATGGCTTAGTAATTTTTACTGTTACATTCTATAGATTTAGGTTTTACTCTCATTAATTTACTTTCAAGATATTCTCTTTTTCTTACTCTACGCAATATCTTAAATATATCCATATTCTTTCTTTAGATATAAGTGCCAACGTATTTATTCTTAATTTTTAGTGTAACATATGTATGTACACTCCTCATGAAATTTAAAACTTGACACCACAATTTCTGTAAACAAAAGTTTGCACATTGTGAAGCGGGCTTAAGGGTATCATTTACAATTCTAACAGCAGGTAGTCTCAGCAGGGGTTATCTTATAGAAGGACTGTAGAATGAATCATTACACTAAGCACGTTTTAGAAAATAGGTAATTTACGTTGCTTTCTTCTTTAAAGAATATATTTGAAGGTATCGCTAATTAAACACCATAGCTCGATTAATTATCGAATCAAAATTTTGTTTGGGAAATGTTTACAAAATAAAATTAGAAATAATTTTGATTTAAAAAAACGTCTACAAGCAATAACTTTTAAATTAAATCAAAAAACTAAACATGGTTATTTGGGTTGACTGATTATTACTTTTTTAAATAAATCTAACCTACTAATTATTGTAAGTTATTAAAAAAAAATCATTAAACTCTCTATTCATAATATTTAGTCCTTACAAAATGTATATTTTATGACGTTTCATTTTTTTCTGTAGTTGTGCGAAAATAAAATTAAGCAATGCCTCTATTGTCAACGTATATTTAGTTTTGACAAAATTTATTACATAATTATAATTGCGATATTGTTATATTTAAATTAATGAAATTTTTAAATATAGATATTACTATAGTCAATATAAGAAATATCGGTGACTTCATTATTGATACATTTGAGCGCGCCCGCTACTGACGCTACTGGCGTATCACATAATTAATATTAACTGCTCTCATGCGGTATCAATGACTGCAATTAGTACATTACGGTTTACTGGTATAAAATTTGCCCTTTTGTCTTTGGATAACAGCAAGTATTCGAGCCTAAACATTTTCGATAATGTTAAAATCTGGGTTTTTTGCTGGCTGTAATAGCCTAAGTTATTTGTTTGTATCCAGTTGCGTACAATCTATGAAATATAGGGTCACTATATCCTGATAGTTAATTATCGAACAAAGAAAAATATCTTTTAAAATAGTAAATGGAATCTACTAACGTAATGTTGTTAATTATAGTTACATAACTCTCTTCTATAAGATATAGTCTATATTAATATGCTTATTGTAAAGCTCGTATACGCCTTATTCATACTTGGGGTTGTGCAATTGATACGAGAAAATAACTTGAGCTGTTACCCTGGCCAGTAAAAAAGCCCAGATTTTAACATTATCGAAAATGTTTGGGCTCGAATACTTGCTGTTATCCGAAGACAACAAGGGCCAAATTTTATACCAGTAAACCGTAATGCACTAATTGCAGCCATTGATACCGCATGAAACGATTAATATTAATTATATTGATACCTTGATAGCGTCAATGAGCAGACGCCTCAAGAATGTATCAATAATAATGGAGGTCACACCCATTATTGATTTCTTATATTTATTTATATAGTAATACCTTTATTTAAAAAAACGTTTTCATTTAATTTTAAACTATAACTTGGTATCTTAATTATAATTATGTAATAAATTCTTGTCAAAACTAAATATATACGTTGACAATAAGAATTGCCTTAGTTTTTATTTTCACTTTTATATTAACTACAAAAAATGAAACGTCATAAAATATACATTTTGTAAGGACTAAATATTATGAATAGAGAGTTTAATGATTTTTTAATAACTTACAATAATTAGTAGGTTAGATTTATTTAAAAATAAGTAATAATCAGTCAACCCAAATAACCATGTTTAGTTTTTGATTTAATTTAAAAGTTATTGCTTGTAGACGTTTTTAAATCAAAATTATTTCTAATTTTATTTTGTAAACATTTCTAAACAAAATTTTGATTCGATAATTAATCGAGCTATGGTGTTTAATTAGCGATACCTTCAAATATATTCTTTAAAGAAAAAATTAAGTAAGCAATAAATTACCTATTTTCTAAAACGTGCTTAGTGTAATGATTCATTCTACAGTCCTTCTATAAGATAACCCCTGCTGAGACTACCTGCTGTTAGAATTGTAAATGATACCCTTAAGCCCGCTTCACAATGTGCAAACTTTTGTTTACAGAAATTGTGGTGTCCAAGTTTTAAATTTCATGATGTATTAATATCTGTAAAATGTATTACCTGCAACAAAGATACGTAAAGATATGTAAATGAAGATATGTATGTACCGCAATCATGCCGGTCGTCCATACCCCTCCTCATGATATGTATCATGAAATTTTTATACATACAACCTGTTTTACCCGCAGCCAACGTGCTAAGGTTGACTTGTATCTGCGTACTGTGATTCAAACCACAAAAGACGTTTGTCTACCTAATTCTACTGATTTTATAAACTCATAATTTTGACCTTTGAAACACCTCTAGAACAAAATATGAAACTTGAATTTAAATTGAAATAAATTAGCAGAAATACTTTATTTCCACTGATTACGAATACTTTACTACTATAATTAAAAATCGTAAATAAATTGAATATCCTTAAGAACAATCAGATGAGCTCTAATAATCTTTAAAATGCCATGTTAATTTAAAAAAAACACCACTAACTACTGTTAGTCTTTCTGATATGATCAACCTTGGATGTCAAAAGAAAGAATACAAATTACTGCGTAAATATGGGTACGGTCGCTTTTGTAATCTAAATAATAATGTTCTTTGGCCAAAATAGTATTCATCGCCGTTAACCAAACTCTTCATCTCTTTGTACATAAATCTGTCGCTTAAAGAAGCTTCGTAAAATATGTCGTCATCGAGGCGCATTGATTCATTCTAGAAAGAAAACGACGTTAATCTAAATCTTCAAGTTCGATGTTTCCATATTGAAATATCGGCAAATTCATCTTTAAGCGTTTTATTTAATTGTGCAAGTCTTATTAATTATTACATAATTAATATCACAGCATTTTCTTATGCAAATAAAATCGTTATGACAGCTACATTTGTTTACGTAAGAATTATAAAATTGTAAAGTATTGAATGAACATCTCCGACGGATTTTATTGTTGTATCTGTTTCGGTTTTACTTTATCAACGTAAAACTCCAAAATCGACCCGACAAACGAAGAAAATAAAAATAAATAAATCATCGCATCCAACTACATTTGTTAAATTATCAATGATAAAATACACGCTTGTACTAAATTCATGTTAATTCTATTTGTATTAATATTTATAAAAACCTGTCTGCGACAAACAAACTAATAGATCTCAGGGAAAAATAGAGGAGATTGAATTATCTTCAAACGAGAGACGGCGCAGTAAAACACTAGCATAATTAAAACTACTGACGCAATAAGGGTTGAAATTGATTAACATCGATAATTTATGTATTCAATTCAATTTGCATAAAATAATCAAAATGCAATAATTCCGTTTTAATTGCGCTTTTTTACATGTAAATGCATGAATTTCCAAGTTTTTATATAATATCAGTTTCGGTAACTGAATGCCGAAATAAATATATTTTATATCATGTTCAACTAGAAGATATTTGTTATTAAGGAGTGGGCGGTACATCTAAATTACTTTCGAACGTTTAAAAACGAATGACGGATAATTAGGCGTCACAGAATATAGGATTATTAGGGAAGGGTATTGAGTATATTTATACCAGAAAACGGAATGACTGTAAATAAAGTTCTTTTTATGCCCTAATTTAATTTACTTACGTCCGTATTTGAAGACAAAAAGCATATTAATATAATAAATTACCTGCATTTTCAATTTTTTTTACTCAATTTACTTGTTCTTTAAACTGAATTACCAGTCAATTCGTTATGACATCCCACCTACTAGTCAACCTTGTATTAGTTATTAGAAGTTGCGCAAATATTTAGGATTCTTCCTAAGTGAAATGGTATTTATTGTATAACTTGGCAATAGACCAATGTCAAGAAGAAAATTTGTGCCGGTTGATAATCATCCGTTATGGTCGGCTGTTCATCCAGGTTCCCATACATTTTGCTGGATCTGGTGGACCCCTGCAGCTATTACATTTACTAACTTACTTCCAAACCCGAAAAAGTATATGTCTATGTAAATCTGTGTTGTGGCTATTTTTCAATCAACTATGAGTTGAAAGTTTGGAAAAGTGAGAATTTATATTGCATTGATTATGCTGTGAGTATTGTCATTCAAGCTAAGTTTCAAAGCAGTCTAAAAGGCTTCATCCAACAGTTGGATTCCTACTTTACTTTTTGTATTCTAAGATTGACTCCACAAAGTACAAGAAACCAATAATCTCCCACTTCGGAGTGGTAAAAAGTAAAAATAAATATTTTCTTGTTTTGTAGCTATTTATTCAAACACAAAATTACTACACTTTTAATTATGTTGTTATAACAGTCTTAGTAGAATTAAAATTTAACATCAATAATTAATAATGATTATTATTTTAAAAAAGCAATATAATCAAAACTTTGATTATATTGCGACTGTTTTAAATAATCATTATTAAGTTTGATTAAAATTTTATCTCAGATTACCATTGTAATCTGAGATAAAGTTATAATTTTAATGGGGAGGATGTACTTGGTGAATTGACAGCAAATTATCAATATTTGGCTTGAGTTTAGTTAAGTATAACCGTAAATCTCTCTCGCTCTGTAATATTTAATCTGCTCCGTTTTTTTGTCAACAAGTTTGTTACGGCACTAAAACTGTACCTGCGACAAGATATGACGAAGGAAACGCTATGAGAAATTTTTGCACAATTCCCCACAGTCCTGGATATTTTTCAGGTATTTGTGCCTGCAGCCAAAATGATTGATACCCTCTTTGAATGCTACTTTGAGCTCCTCATTAGTGCTAAGCTCGAGTAGCTCTTCTTGCAGTACCACATTTTCCACTTCAGTTTCATCATATGGATTTATTATCCATGGTGGTATATCCATCGACAGAATGTCTTCAAATCTGATTTTAAAATCATCATACAGGGCAATCAAATGTTGAACATACGTCTGAATATCTTCGTGAGGCATTCTACCTGCGATAAATTTGGAAACTGGGAAAATTCACGTCGACCAATATTTTGCTTCATAAGTTTCAGTTTACCAAGAAAAGCTGAAATTTCACTCTTTGTTTTTATCAAATTGAGGCTGTCCCTTGTAACTGTAGGTTGAGGTCATTGAATTTTTGAACAAATCTGTCAAATACGCAATGTCTGCTTTGAAATTCATGAGGTTTTCTTTAAAACAGGATCTTTAGTGTTCAGAAACTCTAAAACAGAGTCGAAAAGCAAATAGAATCTTGATAGACATGCACCTTTCGACAACCAGCGTACTTCGGTATGTAGCAGCAATCGTTGAAGTCCTCATCATTTTCTTCGCACAACTGTGCAAATAAGCGTATTTAATGCATTGCTTCTTATTTTGTTAACTGCATTAATCACAAATTGAAGCGCTTGGTGCAATCTATCACTCAATTTTTTTCGCTACTAGATGTTGTCGGTGGATGACACAGTGAATTGCAATTACCTCTGGTATAATCCTTTTAAGATGACTTATAAACCCACGATATCGCCCGACCATGGCAGGAGCTCCATCTGTTGCCACCGAAATAATGTTTTAGAATGCAATTGATTTTTCCGTAAAAATCATTCAGAACATTAAAAATTGATTCACCTTTAGTGTCAGTCTTCAAAGTTTTCGCGAATAGTAACTCTTCAAACATTTGTTCGCCTTTGATAAATCGAACATATGCCAATAATAATGCTTCATTGCCAGGTAAAGTTGACTCGTCCAGTTGAATAGAAAAATGAGTTGTTTCCAGATAATTACACAAGAAACTTTCAACATCAGAGCTCATTTCATCAATACGTCTTTGTACAGTGTTGTTACTCAAAAGGAATTCTTTTTAAGTATGTCAAATGAAGATTTGTGCAGGAGCAGTTTTAAGACCTCTTCAACAGCAGGCAAAATTAACTCCTCTCCAATGGTATGCGGTTTCCCCAGATTTTGCTATAAGTAATGAGATATTGTAAGATGCCCGCAAGCCATCGTCGTTGCTTTCAGACGTTGAAGGAATATACTATGCACGGTGGGTCTCTTTCTCATACTTTCCTCTTCTTTAATGTTTGGAAATATTTCAAATCCTTACCTATTTTGTCAGGATGACGCCTTCTTAGATGATCTTCCAGCTTCTGATGGTTTCATAGAGTCATTGCTCAAGACTTTGTTGCATAAAAGACACATGGGCAATCGCTTGTCTGTATTTCTGATGGAAGAAAATCAAATTTCAAATATTCAACACTGTACTGTCGACACTTCTTCTTAGATTCAGCCATGTTTCGTATCAATTACTTACCTGTAAATATGGAAAAAATGTTTGTTAAGTAATCTTAAAATGATTTAACAAATATAATAGAAGTGGCTTTTAAGATACAAGTTGCTAACAAATAGATAGGTAGGTACTTACTTTTCCAACACTGGCAACACAATAATTCAATTCACTTTAATTTTCAAAGTCTGAAAACTACTTCCGTCACTGGTGAACATATTTTTTTTTTTATTTTATTTTTTTTTTTTTTTTACGAGGATATATTGAAAAATTCTTAGCCTACTATAGAACCAAACAAAATTTCAATGTCAAAATATTTTATTACTCAACATATTCTCCTCTTAATTGGATACATTTATTACAGCGAACCTGCAACGTCTCTAGACCTTTCAAAAAAATGTTTCTTCTTGCTCTGCAAACCAGACCTCCACAGCTTCTATTACCTCCTTGTTGGAAGAAAATGTACGACCTTTTAAACTTTTTTCAGTTGAGGAAAGAGGTGATAGTCGGACGGAGCCAAATCGGGTGAATAAGGGGGTGTTCTAGTAATTCAAACCCTAAATCACGAATTTTTGCATGGCAACATGAGATTTGTGTGCAGGGGCGTTGTCCTGCAAAAACAAAACACCTTTGGATAGCTTTCCGCGTCTTTTCTCTTTAATATTTTCCGTAGAGTGGTCAGTAATGTCGAATAGTAATCTCCAGTTATTGTTCTACCCTTATCCAAAAATCAATCATGATTACTCCATGGCAATCCCAAAAAACTGAAGCAAGAACTTTTCCAGCAGATTTTTGGACACGAAACTCTTAGGTCTTGGAGAACCAGAGTGTCGCCATTCCATCGATTGTTGCTTTGTTTCTGGATCGTAGAAATGTACCCAAGTCTCATCCATAGTAACAATTCGGTTTAAGAAGTCTACATCGTTTTCAAATCGAGCACAGATCGAACGCGATGCTTCTACCCTTGCACGCTTTTGGTCAACATTCAAACATTTGGGGATCCATTTTGCAGCAATTTTTCTCATGTCCAAATTGACGTGAACCATATGATGAACGCGTTCGTATGAAATATTCAGTGCTTCAGATATCCGTTTTAGCCCAATTCGACGGTCTGATAAAATCATGTCATGAACTGCATCGATATTTTCGGGGACTGACACAGAAACTGGCCTTCCCGATCGGTCATCATCTTCAATGGAAAATTTACCTCTTTTGAAGCTTGCATTCCAATTTTGACGGTCGCATACGAAGGACATTGATCACCAAGGGTATTAAGCATATCTTCGTAAATCTGCTTACCTCTTAACCCTTTTAAATACAGGTACTTGATGATGGCTCGATACTCCAATTTTTCGATTTTCACAATTTCGGTGGACATCTTTTTCATTTAATTTATTGCGTGACTCTGGTTTACTTTTTGACGTCAAACTTTACACTGACACTTCTAATAAGTTATTGTTCGTTGCTATGGTAACGCAATATTTTGTTTATGCAAGGAACTGGTCTAGGCTAACTAGATATCAATACATCCTCGTTGTGGACAAAAGGCAAAAGATTTTTATTCCACATGTTACAAAGAAAAGGAAGCATGGAATATGAAAACTGATTTTTTTACCTTTTCTGAACGAAGAACAGTCGTTTTGGTATTAACAAAATTTCCTACCGATCATAAAAGAACTTTAAAAACCCTGAATTTTAACCTACATGTCATAAAAAGATGGATCTAAATCAAAATGTTTAAAAGCCTTTTCTACTTTTTCCAGTTATAATGAAGCAAAAAATGACCGTCTAAGGCCTCGCTATCGGTCGATTCGTATACAAAGTGATTCATGGTCGATGGTACCCAAGGTAAGCGTCTACTAAAGGGCGGCTGACGGATTGGTTTGAATAATAATTTATTGATATATTAGCTAGGTAGCGATTTAAAAACAATTTTGATATATTTACACGTGACGGATAAGCATCCGTGCATTTCAAATCAGCGCTATACCACGGTCGCGTAAGTTCGAGAACAAGTCGCATCTGCATGCTGGCAGTTTTTACTAATAAACGCGGGCCACGCTTACTTGCTGTTAAAATTTTATAATAATTATGAACAATTCTACTAGTGCGGCAAAAATGAGTAAAGACAGAATTTTTGATCGGAATTTATAGTTTATCGGTAAAATCAGTATCTCTATTATACGCAGTCCTCTGCAATCAGAAGACAGGAATAATGGAAATAATATTTATGGATAAGCACAATGAAGAACAAAGAAACTATTTAAAGACTCAGGACCAAGAAATCAGGAATTGAGGAGTATAGATATGAGTTTGGATGGAGGCTTCTGGATGGTCAGGTAAATAATAAACGAGTATATAATTTAATCTTAATTTAATTGTAAAATACAGTTGGATAAAACAGATAAACAATTGCTCTTCTTTCTTGCACATTGAATCTTGCCAAGATACTTTCCATTACCAGGAAATATGCCCTTATACGAAGGTGCTGAAAAGTTCTTAGTTTTGTTGCTACTAATCACGTAAATGAGACCATTATAAACAATACCACAGCCTATTTAACTATTTAGTATGCGCATGCCCAGTACAGATGCGAATGTGGGAGAATTTCATTCCACGCAGTAACAAAGCAAAGATGGCGGCACTTACACTCTAGTAGATTATTTCGCTAGGCAATGGATCACGCCGATTACTATACGTCTCTGGATAAATTAAGGAGGCGTTGAAGCAGAATAATGCGCCTTTCTTTACCGCCTAATGCACTTAGAAGGAAATCGACTAAATTGACTTTGAATTGTTGAACTACCCACGATTCTCCTTGTTAAAAGTGTCAAGTCTATTTGTGTTAGTTTTATCTAGTTTTCTAATTATTGTTTTTTTTATTTGTCAGTTTTAATTAATGTCAATGTTAAAATTAAAAAGATATTCTCCAGTTCTTCAAATTTGTATTGATCAATATAAGTCTAAGGTTTAGACTTCTGTTGTAACATTTATGGCGACCGTGACAGGACTGGAGAAAATTCAGAGACTCTTGGAAATCCATCGTGTGTCCTTCGAGAGAATTTATAGTGACATTCTAGAAAGCATTACTTCTTTTGAGCCCGATTTCAGTGTTATTCAAGGTAAAATGCGTCTCCTTGATCAGAAAGTTGAAATGTTCACTGAATTAAATAGATCAAATCTTGATACCCTTCTTGATATTGAATGTTCAAGAGAATATTGATTTATTTGTTGCAAAAGGCGATGATTTAGTTAGTCGATACAGTATTCTCAAAGTCGAACAACTTCAACGAAGTTCTTTGGTCGAAAATGCGTCTAAAAACATACTGCGAGTCATTCAAGTTTAGCCCATTCTAGATTACGATTACCTCGTATTGAATTTAAAAAGTTTAGCGGTCATGTTAAAGATTGGTTGAGATTTTGGGCCAATTCAAAAGAATTGATGAAGATGATACTATTGAATTGGAAGATAAATTTCAATATTTAATCGAATCTACCAAATTCCAAAGTCACGAGCCCGAAATTTAGTTGAAGCATACCCCCGCTATGAATTACGCTAAGGTATTAGAAAGTCTGAAATCTCGTTTTGGAAGAGACGATTTGCTTATCGAATATTATGTTCGTGAATTACTGAAATTAGTACTGACGAATTTACAAACCAAAACTTTATTTGATGAGCTTGAATCACAGCCTTAGATACGTTGGGAGTAACATCCGAAAAATATGCGGCTATGTTATTTCCCCTTGTTGAATCGTCGTTACCAGAAGACGTATTACGAGCTTGGAAAAGATCTCTCCCCTCTGATGACGAAACTGACTTTCAAGTTATTCCTGTTCAAAATCGTCTTACAAAATTGATGAACTTTTACGAAGAAGTATCTGATGAGGAGAAAATTTCGATGGCCCTTTCTGGATTTGAATAAACCAAGAAAAAGGAACTTAAGATAGTTCAGTACCTATACCTACTGCCTCAGGGTTAATGAATCACAAACCATCTTTGAATCAAAGATGTTTTTGTAAGGATGAACATACGAGTTTAGAATGTAAGAAAAGTGCAGATATGAGCCTTTTAGATAGGAAGAAACTGTTAGCTTCAAAAGGTCATTGTTATATTTGTTTGAAGTTTGGACATATAAGATGGAGTTCAAATAGAATGCAGTAAATGTAAGTTACGACATTCAACTCTGATGTGTCTAAACAGAAAATGCCTGAGATCAAGAAAACTTACAACAAAAGAAGTTCAAGATACCGCAACGTTGATAACCTAAGTAACTTAACTTACAGTGAAGTCTTTCTTCAAACACTAGTCGTCAATCTTAGTATGGAAATATTTCTGAACGTGTGGAGTTATTATAGACACTGGGTCTCAGAGATTCTATATTAGTTCATTTTCTGCAAAACGGCTTTAGTTTTACACCAGTTCAGTAGAAAAGTGTAGTTCACGCCTTATTTGGTGGTTCTGAGACAGAAATTGTTGACCATTGTTGTTAAAATTAGGTTAATAAGTTTAGATAAAAAGATATGCTTGTAATATACAGGTATTAGATCAACCTATAATATGCAGCAATATAATATCAGTTAAAGAAGGTCTATGGATAGAAGAATTAAACACTCTTCGAATAAATATCTCTGATAGAATCTATGGACCTATTAACTTACTTATTGGTGCAGATGTAGCAGGGAAGCTGTTTACTGTTAAAAAATACCTCCTTCAAAGTGGACTCGTTGGTATGGAAACTCTTCTAGGATGGGTCTTAATGGGAAAGGTTAAACTTGAGTATACAAAAGCATTCATTCCAGTTTGTTTATCTACTTTAACAATAACTTCTTTGTTTGATAAATCGTTTAACATTACTGATTTATAGAGATTTGATATATTAGGCATTTCAGATCCTGCAGATGTTAAAACCAATAAAGAAAAGAAGTTGAAGTTATGAATCAATTTAGTAGAGACTTTCTGCATCAACAAAGAACGTAGATATGAGGTTACACTGCCCTGGATAGATGATCACCCACCTTTGTCTGATAATTTTGAAATTTGTAAGAAGAGGTTGGATAATTTGATGCTCAAACTTAACAAAGATGGTCATTATACAGATTACAATCAAGTATTCTGTGAATGGTTGGAGGAAGGGATAATTAAGTATATTCCTGATGATCAGCTAGAAAAAGATTGTCACTACTTACCTCATCGACCTGTTCTAAAGTTAAATTACACTACAAAACTTCGACCCGTATTTGACGCATCTTGTCGAACTAAAAATAATCCATCCTTAAAACAGTGTTTAGAAAAAGGTATCAATCTTATAGAGCTTATTCCTTCTATTTTAATTCGATTTCGAATGGGCCGATTTGGAGTAATATCTGATATTAGAAAGGCTTTACTTCAAATTAGTATAAAACCTTCGATAGAGATTTTCGTTTTATTTGGTATGACCAAACAGGTAATTTAAAGTATTATTGTCACACCAGAGTTGTTTTTGGTCTTACTTGTAGTCCTTTTCATCTTGGAGCGGTTATTCAATACCATTTGAACACAATCTTTTCGAGAAACACTTTATATTCTGAAGAAGTTATTTCAAATCTTCTTCGAGGTTTCTATGTTGATAATTGTGTCGTTAGTTTTGATACTGATGAGAAATTACAAAATTTTATTTACAAATCTACAGAGATACTGAAGGAAGGAAAATTTGAACAGTAGCAGATACTAAACTTAATTCTATGTCTTCTGTTCTGGGTCTTAAATGGAATAGACAAAGTGATACTCTCCAACTATGTCTAGGTAGATTTCAAAATATTAATTGAAATAAAATAACGAAAAAACTTATTTTATCTATTACTAATAGAATTTTCGATATGATTGGTGTATCTTGTCCAGTTTCCTTATTTACGAAACTAATTTTACAAAATTATGGACTTTAAAAATTGGATGGGATTCAGAAGTTCCTTCAGAAACAAGAGACTGTTTCTGAACTGGTTTTCGAGAGTTAATTTTATTAGATAATCTTAAGATACCTAGATGGTTTTTTTCCGAATATTTCTTCCAAATCTAACAGTTGGAGCCTTGTTCAAGCAAAATCTAGAGTTACTCCCCTGAAAAAGATATCGATTCCTCGTCTAGAATTACTTGCCGCTAATATTGGAACTAGACTTTTCTATTTTAGAGACACTGGAGTATAAAAATATTTCTGTTTTTTACTGGTCTGACTCAACTACAGTGTTATCTTGGATTTGACGTGAACATAAATGGAAGACATTCGTATGGAATAGAGTTGAAGAGGTTCGAAGATTGGTATTTTGTACCGGGACATCTAACTCCCGCAGATTTACCTTCTAGAGGTTGTTCACCAAAACATTTGTTGAAATCTAAGTGGTAGGAGGGTCCTTCTTGGTTGTTAGAAGATAAAAGTAATTGGCCTTCTCAAAATTTAGATGTAAATGAAGATACTGTGATAGAAGAGCGAAAGAATATTGTAGTATCTTCGATGAATATAAACAAAGTTTTTAGTTGGTTATACAGATATTTTCGAAATACCAATCAATTGTGAAATTAATCGGATGGATAAAAAGATTTCACCGAAACTGTCTGGAGAAAGAGAAAATTAAAACAGATATCCTTACTTTAGATGAAATTGAAGAGGCTGAAAAAGTTGTATTAACACTTGTGCAAGAAGAGAGTTTTACTGGTGTTGATGACAAGCGATTATTATCTTTACTTTCGTTCAAAGACAATTATGGTTTGATTAGACTAAAAACAAAAATAACGGAAAGAGATGATTTTTACAATTTTAGATATCCAATTATTTGGCCTCGAATCACCCTGTAGTACATCGGATGATTTGTCAATATCATGTGGATAATTATCACATTGGCGTTCAGGCTCTAACAAATATGTTAAGAGAAAAATATTGGATTATCAGAAGTCGAAAAACGATCAAATCAGTTATATCCAAATGTGTGAGATGTCGAAGACATGAGTTAAAGAATTTAGAGACTCCACCAGTAACATTACCAGCTGATAGAGTAAGAGACGTTGCGGTTTTTAAAGTTACTGGTATTGATTTATGCGGACCATAACGAAAAAGTTTGGATTTGTATTTTCTCCTGTGCTGTCTATCGTGCAGTACATTTAGAACTAGTAGCTAACATGTCTACTGATAGTTTTCTTCAAAGTTTGAGAAGTTTTATTAGCAGAAGAGGACGTCCAGAAATTATTTACAGTGGCAATGGATTAAACTTTGTTGGAGCTGATAATGCATTTAACTCCATTGATTGGGACGCTATTAAGAAGTTCTCGACCATAAAACGAATGATATGGAAGTTTAACCCTCCTACAGGAAGTTGGTGGGGTGGATGGTGGGAGCGTCTTATTTGACTACTTAACCAACTGTTGAAGAAAATATCATTGTCTTATCAAGAATTGTATTCCATTTTATGTGACTGAGAAGCGTTGATTAATTCGAGACCACTCGCCTTTGTGTCTGAAGATAGTCAAGATTTACAACCTCTAACACCGTCAAAGTTTTTACAAGACGTCAAGGAGGTAGGTGTAGCAGACATTGATGGAATTGACAGAAATAATCTTACTAAACACTTACGATATAAAGTAAGACTTCAAAACGAACTCAGGCAAAGATTTAGAAGTGAATATCTTGAGCCAATTAATCAGTACTCAAAAGAGTTCCACAAATTGAAGTTAAAATTGGTGATGTAGTATTAGTGGGCAATAATTTATCTAAGAGGAATAGACTGGTCATTAGCTGCAGTTGTCGACGTGTTTCCGGGGAAAGATGGAAAAGTAAGAGTCGTACAATTGAAAACTTTTCCCTTTAGAAGTAGAAGTTCAAGAAGCTGAAAACTTGAAGAAAGAAATAAAGAAAATAAGAAAACGGAAAGAAAATATCAATTAAGAAAGTTGATGAAGATACTGAAGATGAACCAATAATTACTACACGTTGTGGTAGGCGAATTAGGCCTCCAAATAAATTACAAATGTAAAGTGGTTCTGGACTTGTGCACTTTCATTATATTGAGATAATTCTTCTCTCAAGGTGGGAGAATGTTAAAAGTGTCAAGTCTATTTGTGTTAGTTTTATCTAGTTTTTTAATTATCAATACATTCTCGTATAAGCTTTTGTCCTTGTGACACAAAAGGTAAGATTTTTATTCCACATGTTACAAAGAAAAAGGGAAGTTACGGTTACGAAACTGATTTTTTTTCACTTTTTCGAACGAATTATAGTAAGTATCGTTGAAAGAGCGCCGTTGGCGGTATTAACAAAAATCCACCGATCATAAAAGAACTTTAAAACTCCCGAATTTTGACTCCACATGTCATAAAATGATGGGTTTCAAATCAAAATGTTTAAAGCCTCTTTTTTCACTTTTTCTACGTTATAATGAAGCAAAAAAATGTCCGTCTAGGGCCCGCTATCGGTCGATTCGTATACAGGGTGATTCACGGTCGATGGTACCTTAAGGTAAGCGTTCACTAGGGCGCGGGCGGGCCGGACGGACGGGTTGGAATAATAATTTATTGACATATTAGCTAGGCATAGACGAACACATTTTTGACATATTTGCACGTGACGGATACATCCGTGCATTTCAACTGAATCGCCATACCACGAGTCATGAAAGTTCGAGAACAAGTCGCATCTTGCATGGTACAGTTTTTACTAATAAACGTACACGCTTACTTGCTGTTAGAATTTTATAATAATTAAGAACAATTTAACTAGTGCGGCAAAAATGAGTAACACAGAATTTTTGATGGAATTTGCTTTGTGGAAATGTTCATAAAAGATCAAGAGCAAGCTACTCCCAGTATCTCTAATATACGCAGTCCTTCTGTGTAATCAGAATACAGGAATAATGGAAATAATGAGTTTGGTGATAACGGCAATAATGAAGAACAAGAAACAGATGCAGAAGATTCTCAGGACCAAGAAATCCAGGAATTGAGGAGCATAGATAAGAGTTTGGATGGAGGCTTGGATCGTCAGGTAAATAATAAACGAGTACATAATTTAATCTTAATTTAATTAAAAAAATAGTTGAATAAACAGATAAAATAATTAAGCCTTTCTTTTCTTAACATTGAATCTTGCCAAGATACTTTTCCATTACCAGTGAAATATGTCATATACGAGGGGGTACTTATAAACAAACCACAGCCTATTTAACTATTTAGTAGCGCACATCCGCAGTAATAGATGCGTAGGTGGGAGAGTTTTCATTCCACGCAATAACAAAGCAAAGATGGCGACACTTACACCTAGTGGATTATTTGCCAAAGGGGTGCACGATCAACGCCGATTACTACATGTCTCTCTTGGACAAATTGAAGGAGGCGTTGAAGCAGAAACGCCGAGGGAAGTTGACTAGCGGGGTCTTGTTTTTGCAGGATAATGTGCCTTCCCATACCACCTACCGCACCCTAGCGAAAATCGACTAAATTGACTTTGAATTGTTGAACCACCCGCCGTATTCTCCTTGTTAAAAGTGTCAAGTCTATTTGTGTTAGTTTTATCTAGTTTTCTAATTATTGTTTTTTTTATTTGTCAGTTTTAATTAATGTCAATGTTAAAAATTAAAAGATATTCTCCAGTTCTTCGAATTTGTATTGATCAATATAAGTCTAAGGTTTAGACTCCTGTTGTAACATTTATGGCGACCGTGACAGGACTGGAGAAAATTCAGAGACTCTTGAGATCCATCGTGTGTCCTTCGAGAGAATTTATGGTGACATTCTAGAAAGCATTAGTTCTTTTGAGCCCGATTTCAGTGTTATTCAAGGTAAAATGCGTCTCCTTGATCAGAAAGTTGAAATGTTCACTGAATTAAATAGATCAAATCTTGATACCCTTCTTGATATTGAATGTTCCGAAGAGAATATTGATTTATTTGTTGCAAAAGGCGATGATTTAGTCAGTCGATACAGTATTCTCAAATACAAAGTCGAACAACTTCTTCAACGAAGTTCTTTGGTCGAAAATGCGTCTAAACATACTGCGAGTCATTCAAGTTTAGCCCATTCTAGATTACGATTACCTCGTATTGAATTTAAAAAGTTTAGCGGTCATGTTAAAGATTGGTTGAGATTTTGGGGCCAATTCAAGAGAATTGATGAAGATGATACTATTGAATTGGAAGATAAATTTCAATATTTAATCGAATCTACAATTCCAAAGTCACGAGCCCGAAATTTAGTTGAAGCATACCCCTCTTCCGCTATGAATTACTCTAAGGTATTAGAAAGTCTGAAATCTCGTTTTGGAAGCAGACGATTTGCTTATCGAATATTATGTTCGTGAATTACTGAAATTAGTACTGACGAATTTACAAACCAAAACTTTATTTGATGAGCTTGAATCACAGTTACGAGCCTTAGATACGTTGGGAGTAACATCCGAAAAATATGCGGCTATGTTATTTCCCCTTGTTGAATCGTCGTTACCAGAAGACGTATTACGAGCTTGGAAAAGATCTCTCCCCTCTGATGACGAAACTGACTTTCAAGTTATTCCTGTTCAAAATCGTCTTACAAAATTGATGAACTTTTTACAAAAAGAAGTATCTGATGAGGAGAAAATTTCGATGGCCCTTTTTGGATTTGAACTGAAATCCAAAAAAAAGGAACTTAAAGATAGTTCAGTACCTATACCTACTGCCTCAGGGTTAATGAATCACAAACCATCTTTGAATCAAAGATGTGTTTTTGTAAGGATGAACATACGAGTTTAGAATGTAAGAAAAGTGCAGATATGAGCCTTTTAGATAGGAAGAAACTGTTAGCTTCAAAAGGTCATTGTTATATTTGTTTGAAGTTTGGACATATAGCACGAAGATGCAGAGTTCAAATAGAATGCAGTAAATGTAAGTTACGACATTCAACTCTGATGTGTCCTAAACAAGAAAATGCTCCTGAGATCCAAGAAAAACTTACAACAAAAGAAGTTCAAGATACCGCAAACGTTGATAACCTAAGTAACTTAACTTACAGTGAAGTCTTTCTTCAAACACTAGTCGTCAATCTTAGTAATGGAAATATTTCTGAACGTGTGCGAGTTATTATAGACACTGGGTCTCAGAGATCCTATATTAGTTCATTTTCTGCAAAACGGCTTAGTTTTACACCAGTTTCAGAAGAAAAGTTAGTTCACGCCTTATTTGGTGGTTCTGAGACAGAAATTGTTGACCATTGTTGTTATAAAATTAGGTTAACAAGTTTAGACAAAAGATATGCTTGTAATATACAGGTATTAGATCAACCTATAATATGCAGCAATGTAATATCAGTTAAAGAAGGTCCATGGATAGAAGAATTAAACACTCTTCGAATTAATATCTCTGATAGAATCGATGGACCGATTGAAATACTTATTGGTGCAGATGTAGCAGGGAAGCTGTTTACTGGTAAAAAATACCTCCTTCAAAGTGGACTCGTTGCTATGGAAACTCTTCTAGGATGGGTCTTAATGGGAAAGGTTGAACTTGAGTATACAAAAAGCATTCATTCCAGTTTGTTATCTACTTTAACAATAACTTCTTTGTTTGATAAATCGTTTAACATATCTGATTTATGGAGACTTGATATATTAGGCATTTCAGATCCTGCAGATGTTAAAACCAATAAAGAAAAGAAGTTGAAGTTATGAATCAATTTGTAGAGACTGTCTGCATCAACAAAGAAGGTAGATATGAGGTTACACTGCCCTGGATAGATGATCACCCACCTTTGTCTGATAATTTTGAAATTTGTAAGAAGAGGTTGGATAATTTGATGCTCAAACTTAACAAAGATGGACATTATACAGATTACAATCAAGTATTCTGTGAATGGTTGGAGGAAGGGATAATTGAGTATATTCCTGATGATCAGTTAGAAAAGATTGTCACTACTTACCTCATCGACATGTTCTAAAGTTAAATAACACTACAAAACTTCGACCCGTATTTGACGCATCTTGTCGAACTAAAAATAATCCATCCTTAAATCAGTGTTTAGAAAAAGGTATCAATCTTATAGAACTTATTCCTTCTATTTTAATTCGATTTCGAGGGCCGATTTGGAGTATATCTGATATTAGAAAGGCTTTCCTTCAAATTAGTATAAAACCTTCAGATAGAGATTTCCTTCGTTTTATTTGGTATGACCAAACAGGTAATTTAAAGTATTTTCGTCACACCAGAGTTGTTTTCGGTGTTACTTGTAGTCCTTTTCATCTTGGAGCGGTTATTCAATACCATTTGAACACAATCTTTTCGAGAAACACTTTATATTCTGAAAAGTTATTTCAAATCTTCTTCGAGGTTTCTATGTTGATAATTGTGTCGTTAGTTTTGATACTGATGAGAAATTACAAAATTTTATTCACGAATCTACAGAGATACTGAAGGAAGGAAAATTTGACTAAGAGGTTGGGAACAAACAGAACTAGAAGCAGATACTAAACTTAATTCTATGTCTTCTGTTCTGGGTCTTAAATGGAATAGACAAAGTGATACTCTCCAACTATGTCTAGATAGATTTCAAGATATTAATTTAAATAAAATAACGAAAAACTTATTTTATCTATTACTAATAGAATTTTCGATATGATTGGTGTATCTTGTCCAGTTTCCTTATTTACGAAACTAATTTTACAAAAATTATGGACTTTAAAAATTGGATGGGATTCAGAAGTTCCTTCAGAAACAAGAGACTGTTTCTTGAACTGGTTTCGAGAGTTAATTTTATTAGATAATCTTAAGATACCTAGATGGTTTTTCCGAATATTTCTTCCAAATCTAACAGTTGGAGCCTTCATATGTTTGCAGATGCATCCAAAGATTCGTATGCCGCTACTGTTTTTAAGATCCGATAACTATATTCAACTTGTTCAAGCAAAATCTAGAGTTACTCCCTGAAAAGATATCTATTCCTCGTCTAGAATTACTTGCCGCTAATATTGGAACTAGACTTATGTCTTCTATTTTAGAGACACTGGAGTATAAAAATATTCCTGTTTTTTACTGGTCTGACTCAACTACAGTGTTATCTTGGATTAGACGTGAAGATAAATGGAAGACATTCGTATGGAATAGAGTTGAAGTCATATTGAAGATTGGTATTTTGTACCGGGACATCTAAATTGCGCAGATTTACCTTCTAGAGGTTGTTCACCAAAACATTTGTTGAAATCTAAGTGGTGGGAGGGTCCTTCTTGGTTGTTAGAAGATAAAAGTAATTGGCCTTCTCAAAATTTAGATGTAAATGAAGATACTGTGATAGAAGAGCGAAAGAATATTGTAGTATCTTCGGTGAATATAAACAAAGTTTTTAGTTGGTTATACAGATATTTTCGAAATACCAATCAATTGTGAAATTAGTCGGATGGATAAAAAGATTTCACCGAAACTGTCTGGAGAAAGAGAAAATTAAAACAGATATCCTCACTTTAGATGAAATTGAAGAGGCTGAAAAAGTTGTATTAAGACTTGTGCAAGAAGAGAGTTTTACTGGTGTTGATGACAAGCGATTATTATCTTTACTTCCGTTCAAAGACAATTATGGTTTGATTAGACTAAAACAAAAATAACGAAAAGAGATGATTTTACAATTTTAGATATCCAATTATTTTGCCCTCGAATCACCCTGTAGTACATCGGATGATTTGTCAATATCATGTGGATAATTATCACATTGGCGTTCAGGCTCTAACAAACATGTTAAGAGAAAATATTGGATTATCAGAAGTCGAAAACGATCAAATCAGTTATATCCAAATGTGTGAGATGTCGAAGACATGAGTTAAAGAATTTAGAGACTCCACCAGTAACATTACCAGCTGATAGAGTAAGAGACGTTGCGGTTTTTAAAGTTACTGGTATTGATTTATGCGGACCATTGTATATAAAGAATAACGAAAAAGTTTGGATTTGTATCTTCACCTGTGCTGTCTATCGTGCAGTGCATTTAGAACTAGTAGCTAACATGTCTACTGATAGTTTTCTTCAAAGTTTGAGAAATTTTATTAGCAGAAGAGGACGTCCAGAAATTATTTACAGTGGCAATGGATTAAACTTTGTTGGAGCTGATAATGCATTTAACTCCATTGATTGGGACGCTATTAAGAAGTTCTCGACCATAAAACGAATGATATGGAAGTTTAACCCTCCTACAGGAAGTTGGTGGGGTGGATGGTGGGAGCGTCTTATTCGACTACTTAAGCAACTGTTGAAGAAAATATCATTGTCTTATCAAGAATTGTATTCCATTTTATGTGACTGCGAAGCGTTGATTAATTCGAGACCACTCGCCTTTGTGTCTGAAGATAGTCAAGATTTACAACCTCTAACACCGTCAATGTTTTTACAAGACGTCAAGGAGGTAGGTGTAGCAGACATTGATGAAATTGACAGAAATAGTCTTACTAAACACTTACGATATAAAGTAAGACTTCAAAACGAACTCAGGCAAAGATTTAGAAGTGAATATCTTAGCCAATTAATCAGTACTCCAAAAGAGTTCCACAAATTGAAGTTAAAATTGGTGATGTAGTATTAGTGGGCAATAATTTATCTAAGAGAATAGACTGGTCATTAGCTGCAGTTGTCGACGTATTTCCGGGGAAAGATGGAAAAGTAAGAGTCGTACAATTGAAAACTTTTCCCTTTAGAAGTAGAAGTTCAAGAAGCTGAAAACTTGAAGAAAGAAATAAAAGAAAATAAGAAAACGGGAAAGAAAATATCAATTAAGAAAGTTGATGAAGATACTGAAGATGAACCAATAATTACTACACGTTGTGGTAGGCGAATTAGGCCTCCAAATAAATTACAAATGTAAAGTGGTTCTGGACTTGTGCACTTTCATTATATTGAGATAATTCTTCTCTCAAGGTGGGAGAATGTTAAAAGTGTCAAGTCTATTTGTGTTAGTTTTATCTAGTTTTCTAATTATTGTTTTTTTTTATTTGTCAGTTTTAATTAATGTCAATGTTAAAAATTAAAAATATTCTCCAGTTCTTCGAATTTGTATTGATCAATATAAGTCTAAGGTTTAGACTCCTGTTGTAACACCCTGATCTGGCCCTATCAGACTATCACCTCTTTCCACAACTGAAGAAACACCTGAGGGGCACCAAGTTTGATTCTAATGAGGAGTCATCGCAGCTGCGGAGGCGTTTTTCGTGGGGCAACCGTCCCAATTTTATTTGGACGGGTTACAAAAACTGGAGAAACGTTGTACTAAGTGTGTTAGCTTGTTGGGGGAGTACGTTGAATAAAACGTGTACCATATTTCGCTAGCACGTTTCTATCTGTGTAAAGCCAGGAACTTTTCAACATCCCCTCGTATTCTTGTCTATTTGCTTTTGCATCAAGTGCCTGACCTCTTCTGTCCGAAATCTGTAGAGAACATAATCATTTTGCCTCCATTCTACATTTTTTGACATATCGTGTGTTTGTCCTTGTTTTCCGAATCAAATGAGGTAGGTCCTATGTATTGGTTTTTTCTCTTCATTAGATATTTGTGTAGAGTACAAATCGCCAATACAACATATTATACATGTTGTATATTTAATGGCTTCAATTTATAACAGTATGTAGCACACGAAATTTTGCTGCGATAAGACCAAAAAAATTTTCAACGACGTTACGACCTCTTGATTGTCGATAGCTGTAGATGCGGTTTTCGTAGGTAAGGTTTTTTTGAGGAAAAGGTTTCAAAATGTGTTTCTGGAGAGCAAAAGTTTCGTCGCCAATAAATACAAAATTCAAATTTTCTTTGCATTCATGTCTTTCAGGCAATTTTAATTAATTTAATATGTTGATAAAACGATGTATATTGCAAAACTCTCCCATCAGAAATTCTTCCATTTTGCCTGCACGTACATATATAAATTCATAATTGGCATTAATCAAGGCCATTAACACAATACTGTAGAAGTGCTTATAATTATAGTATCGGGCTCTAGTTTGTGGTGGCGCCCAAATTCGGATGTGTTTTCCATCCATCGCACCACCACAGTTAGGTATTTGCCATTTTTCTTCAAATTCTTTAGCAATTTCTTTCCACTCTTCCTTTGTAGACAGAAACTAAAAAAAGAATAAATTTAATTATTAGCAGCAATACCTCAATTAATACGGTAATTTAAACTAAAGAACGGCAAACAAAAAAAAAACAAGAAAGAAACGAAGATGTGACTAAGCATAGACAATTTTTGCAAGCAACGATTTGGCAAGTGCTATCAGCAACGAAGTTTTAGATGACGCCATCGGCTGCGACACGTGATGTGCCATCTACATCTATATCCATGCCTGGGACTGTTTCGGCCTATTATTCAAACTTCACAAATTTGTAGATAATATACTTGTTACTTACAATGTTTTGGTTTATTTTAGAATGTAAGTGTTTTTGTAATACAGAAATATTGCTACTTACCTGTAAGAACTTCAAGAACTTCATATATCCTCTGCACGTTGCTGGAAGTACGTATCCCAAAGCTTAAGCTTATATACCTGTGCCAAATTTTAAATCTTCATAGCTGCGGCCAGTTGCCAAAAACCGGAGGGTTGCAATAAGCCGTTCATTTGCAGGGATACTCTCACGCATTACAGTATTTTTAGTACAGTAAAGTTAGGCCAAAATCAGGGTTGAAATTGCAATTTTCCGGAACAAGCTGAAATTTTAGGGAGTGTTAGAGGACCATGAGAGAAGATATTTCCCAAGTTTTCGACCTCCAACCCCCTGTGGTTTTTCCGTCATCTTTGTTTTAGGGGGTAAGTTAGTTTTTCGCGTTTGACTCTCTTATTTTCAAAATTAGCCAAAAAAGTCACTGATACTTTTTGGTAGAATGTAAGAATTCCCGCACAATGATATCCATATCAATATCACTTTTATTATTAATAAACAAGTAAATGTTTTGTGGATGAAAATAATTCGGTTTTTCGCGTTTTTCATTCTTATTTTCAAAATGAGCAGAAAAAGTGATCAATACTTTTTTGTAGAGCGTAAAAATTTCTACAAAATGATATGTATGTCAATACAATTTTATTAAATGAATTCATGTTCGCATGAGAGAAATAGGCTGGTTTTTGTGTGGCATTTTTTTCTTCTGAAGATATTGAACACATCCTTCAATGCAGTAATTCCAAATTGAGGAAGAAGACAATAACTAAAGGAGAATTCTATAAAGTCATTGGTTTGCTGTATGCAATGACAGTGAACTCTTACCACAATCGTCAAAATTTTTGAAGCACCGAGGCATCGCGTCTTTTTCCTGCACCTTCTTGTGGACGAAGATTCAAAATGGGATTAGATAAGTTTGCAGAAATACTAAATAATATTGCTTTCTCTATGCCTGATAATGATAATACTGATAAGTGGAGAGAAGTTCACCCTTTCTTTGAGATGACTACAACCAGATGGGCATATATCTTTTCACCTGGTTACAAATTAACAATTGATGAATCTATATTCGCATGGTACAATAAAGCGATGAATAAAGAAGCTGGAGGTATGCCGGCTGTTATTAAAGTAAAACGAAAACCTAAAGGGGTCAAATGAAAATGTAAGGAAATCGCTGATGAACAATCTGGAATAATGATTGGGATTGAAATCAATGAGATGAGGGAAGCTATGCAGCAGAAAGAGTGGCAAAGAGAACAGGGTGCTGGAACAGTCACCACGTTACGCCTTACAAGTCCCTGGCACGCTACATGAAGAATTGTAGTAAGAGACTCTTGGTTCTCGTGAGCAAAAACCGTAAAAGAATTACATGATATAACTTGGGCCGCGTTGCGTTGTTATAATTAAATTATTTACAATTTACTCTCTTATTTTATTATTAAACATAGGGTAAAATAGATTTAGAAATGTACGTCGTCCATACAAAGAATATGAACTGCGAGAAACGTACGTCTCGAATTAAGAACGTGCTTAGTTTTGACAGATTTGTTTATATTTGCTTATAGACCGGGAGTCTGCAAGAAAATCGTTGTATGACGAGTAATATTTCTTGCACGAAAATGCAAGTAGTCTGTACCTCTTGGGGTAAAGTCTTGTCAAAAAAAATACATGTTTTTAGGGAAGAGTGATACTTATATTAATCAGGAGATAGCCAAAGTACGGAAACTCAATATACCATACCGATACGGCGATGGCAAATGTCCGCCATACTTTTCAATTCGTGTCATTTCTTAACGTATGGTAGACATTTGGCGTCGCCGTACCCGTGTGGTATATTGTATCTCCTGATTGATTTAATATAAGTGTCACTGTTCCCCAAAAACATGCATTTCAAACGAAATTTAAATAATTCATCAAATAAAATACCGTGTGAGCGCCTTCTGTCAAAAATTACTTTGATACAACGGTGAAGAAATCTATACGAAAAGAAAGAAGTTGGCCCCTGCTGAAAGGACAACAGCTATTGAACCACCGAATACAAAATGAATAAGTCTTGCGTGGTGAGACAAAAAAACATACGTTTCTTGGTACTTACGCACGATATCCGAAGGAAAAAAAGAAGAATTGATGGAAATGGGAGAAGTGTGATAAAAAAAGTTCCTAGCTCGCAAATGGTTAAAAAGTACTTCAATGGCGCAGTTGTTGTTGTGGATGTTCATAACCTTATTAGCCAGATGACTGGTTTTTTGTAACAAATTTGGAATAGTTTAAAAAGGAATTAAACCTATTTCAAATTAAAATTCTAATTGAGAGTGACCGATGTTACCATGTTCAAAATGAATCACAAAACAATCTGACAAGTAATAAAAAATTAAATTTTTCGTAACTAGTTCCGAAAAGTGGACCATTTTGACACCTAACTTTGATTATAAAAAGTGTCACTTTACATGTGAAACTTAGAAAACGAAGTTTAGGACAAGCTCCTCGATAGATTCCGTGATACTGGTGAAAAGATAAATAAAACTAATCCAGTTACTCATAATAACGACAACAAACTTTGATGTACTGCTATCTGTCACGGAAAACTTTAACACAAGCCTAAAAAAATTTCACATCAGTCAAATGAGTGTGTGTTACGTTTGTTAAGGTCAGTTGTTAAAAAAGTATGCCCCTCAGTGGAGAGTAGGGTGCGGGTTAGGAAAGTCACGTTATTCCTAGAACCTATAGAAAAAAAATTAAAAAGGTAGGGCGCCAGGTTTGAGTAACGCTGGAGAGAAGAATCTGACCCAGAACCAAAGGTCAGCAGCTAACTGTCCGCAGCAGAATATACAGAAAAAAAAACAAATCACGAAAGAATTTGACATAAAGTCAGAGAAACCTTCACACAATATTTATTCACCCCAATACACAAACGAATTTGTACGCCTATGGTGAACTTAACCTAGAATGTGTCGATTTATGGTACTGAGTAACGTTACAGATTACATACATTTAAGGAAGACGTGTAAGGGAAGTTTTACGACTAATTCAGTCACCGCGAAGTTTAAACGATTGTTCACTTTGGCCTGTCGGGGAACGAGCTCGTACCAAGAAAGTCAATAGAACTTAATGCGTTCAGCTTAATTAAGATTGAGGTTTAAATTCTTACACGACTTATACACCACGTAGGTATTGAATACTAGTAATATAACTAGTTAACGTTCCAGGTATATTATGCAATTACACATTCGAGCGACAAATAATCCGCAATAAATTTTCTACGTTCGCGCCTGATAGTTGGTGTCAAGGGGCGACTTCTACTTGAGTGATAGGTCGACTGCAGGTTCACGCGCAATTAAAAGATATTAAAACCTCTGACCTTCCACGCAGCAGTAGGAGTATTACTCTTGCTCTCAATGGTACTAACGGTTCGGAATGAGCCTCCACCGTGGTCTGCGAATCTGACGGAGTATTCGTGGGTAGCTATTTCGGCACAACGCCTCCAAAAGCCATGAGTAGACCCGCAATAGCCGTACAAGTTGACGAAGGAACAACCGGAAGAGAATATATTCGTAATACGGAGACATAAAACGCCCTCTCTGATGTAAAGCGTCCCCTAGCCTGAAGAATGTAGGACGTGCTTATTGAACAGTTCACGTGGAGCACAACCTTTTAGCAAATTTTAAAAGCCACTTTATGCGGTATCGTATGTTTTACCATCGGCCTGATTACCCCTTCAAGCAAGGACATTTTCAGATGAGGGTATATCTTCTTCCTCGTGAACGGTTGATTCGGAACAAGCTTTCCGGAAGCGTTAAAATGCAGCGGACCAATCGTGGACAGTTTCAAGTTATCAACACCGGAAACCAATACAAAGTAATGCACGCGAAATTGGGTTAAGGAGTGTATACACAGGAGGAGCGTTTACACTTCGAACGTTACACGTTAGCCTAAGTCGACACTAAATGTCGCAACACTTATAAGTGGTATATGATGTGCTCACCTCGGGGTAATATAATCGGCAGCACGCATTTGTACAATAATGAACGTACACTCGAATTCTCTTACTTATGAAGAGTCCTAAAAGAACGAAACAGCAGTCGACGGATTTTAGGTGACTCTTTGCTATTGTACAATCTTTTCCGAACTTACAACAAGCGATTTGAGATTGTTATTTTTGCCAACACTTAGTCGGCTATAATGATCGAAAGATCGACTTATGTAACTGATCTAATGAAAGTGCAATTTCGGACGTGTTGCGTTAACACGAAACAACACTAGATGTCGCAAAACTTTTTAAACGTATATGATGTGCCCTCTAGTAGAAATATACTCGACAGCTTGCATTTCTACAATTGAATTTATCTCACTCCTGAAGAGTCTCAAAAGGACGAAACAGCTGTCGAGTGATTTTCGGTGTTAGTTTGCGAACTTACAGCAAGCGATTCACTTAGTTCGCAATAACAATCGACTAATCGACTTATGTAACTGCTAGACATCTATCGACAAAGTTGCTTTAATTTAAATTTTTGTTTATGAACTCTAGAAAATTATTACCTGACTGTAGTAATGTCATAAAGTGACATTAATTAATTAGATTACGTATGCATATTTTGTTTTAAAATCCGTCGTTACCATTAATTTAAAGAAAATTGTACTATTTGAAAGAGCACTTTCTTGATTATTCGTTGCCGAGCAATAATTTCCGTAAGAAAACCCCGAGTTCAATACAGATTGCAGAATTTTTTTTTAGAATTTTTATTATCACTGACATATTAAATACAATTTTTATAAAGTGAATTTAACATTTTAAAGAAAAGATGAAAATATGTTACGGTTCAAATTTCTCGAATTGAGGACGTAGATCGTAAGCCGCTTTAGAACGTGTGTCGCAAGTAATACGGTGCGACGAAAGTTCGTAATTGGCGCGCACGCTACAAAATTGCGATTGGTGTAAATTCAATTCGATCAACTTTCCGAGAGGGACGGCGGACATTTTCTCTTTTCTCGTTGGTTGACGTGAGTGTCTTCTCTAAAGTGAAATTCTCACCAAAAACTATTTAATGTGGGTTTCACAATTTCCAATATAAATTGGCGTTTACATTAATATGGCTACATTCATCGTAAGTATTTGGGTTTCTTTTCTATTTGTTTTAATTCTGATTGCTACTAATGCTTTTAGCACGTTGTGTTTGGCATCTTATACTCGTTATATACGTTACTGGGATAACTCTCGATTATAGCTGGAGTAGCTACTTAAGAACCTTCCCTATTAATGCACGACAACACCACGGCTCCACAGTAATTAAGCTGCAGGGCAACGGGGAGTACCACGTTGTCAGAGGTTAGTTATGTGGTATATTTCCATCGAGGGAGTCACCGGTGTGTTGTTTTTCTCCGTACGCCACCCCTAAGAAGAATCCTTTAGGTCTATCTACCTTCCCTGAACTGTCGATACCGTCGCTAGCAGAATACTTTTATTTCCCGGAACTACACTCGACGTATTACAGCTAAGTTTTAGTATTTAAATAACTTACTCATAAATAATTAAGGCGCATGGAGCTCCGGTACGATAACATAAATGGCTCGATAATTAACATTTAAGTAACTTTATTCGGTGTATCCTCGTCATCTGTAAATTTGTTTTAAATCAGCTCAACAAAGGCTAGGGTGCTTAATTTTAGGGAAGTTGTCGCGGACACAAAAGGCCTTTTGGGTTTGCGGGAGGTACTTACCATTTCTTTTATTCTTTAGAGTTAGTGTAACCAGCCGTGTGTAAATGATATGTGTACGCAAAGCCTTAATAGCAGTTACTTTTTCGGTTTAATTTGAATGAAAACTCTTAACTTAAGCGTCTCACTAAAGCTTACCTGCAACGCGGCATCTTAACTAGAAGCCTGATTTATTGCAAGCGTGGCTGCTGCTAACGCACGTAACTATATGCGACAGTCTCTCTATTTCTGTCACATCATCCTACTATTTTTGGTTTATTTTTAAGATTTGTTTGTGATACTGCATTGTATGTCTCACTCTCTCTGGTTTGTGTTCGATCTAGCATATTAGTTTTAAGTAAAACTTGTTGATCTCCTGTTGGTTGGTTTTAATTCTTTCTTTACTCAGCAGGTGGTGCCTTGTTAGACCAGCAGTCAGAATTCTTATAGCTATTCAGGAATCCAGGCAAGTTTTCGCCTAACCGGACGCTGTTGTTCTAACTACTATAAATATTTTTTTATCCTTCACTAATTTAGTGCGCTACATCGAGCCAAATTCCTTTACTTTTTTCTTTCTAGGTTGTACCGCTAGAGCCGCCGCTCCTTTCGATATTTTGTAAACTACAACCGTTACAAATTATATATCCGTTTTATAAAAAAATGTTCATCGATAATAAATATGGTGAGCTATCATTATCCGACAAAAATTCAACTCGTCTACCAAGACATTTATACCAAGTAATCTATACCGATTAATAAATAAAAATGTATCAATAATAACCTATTTCACTGATTTTTATTAAAATACCCTTTAAACAATCACTATTATCTCATAAATTTGTTCTATTTAATTTGTCTAACTAAATATGTTTTTGTATTGTAGTCGAATTGTGCCAGAAAAAGATGGGTTAATTCTTTTTGCGTTTAATATAGCAAATGCCTACGTAACTTTTCATGTACACACGGTATACAACAGAGTAAACCACCTTTTTTAAAGGGAAAACTTACCTTGACTTTTTCCACGATTGTAGTATCTTTCCATCCATTACTGGTTCGCCTCCCATGTAGTGTTGTTCGATGGTCTCCTGGGAATTTTTTACTATCAGTTATTTGAGAAGTTGTTTATCCTCATATTTAGTTGTATACCGAGCGATCATAAAGTCTTTAGATAAGGTTGTAACGATGCGTTTTATTTCTAAGTATCGCACCGTCACTAAATTAATTTGAGTAATTAATTGTTAGGATAAGACCGATTTTGTTGTGTATTTAACTATTATTAATTGTAAACCCAAAGCGAAAGACAGCGGGAGGCCCGTTGCACAAAATCCGATAGCGCCCCGCTTAAACTTTCGTGCGCACGCAGTCCCCCCGTAAGGTAGTTGTTCAATTTAAGTTATATAAGCCTTACATAAGCGTGAGCTCTTTCGTTTGTTGTACTTGGGGTGACGCATTTTCGCACCTTGAGTACACCACTGAAACCGTTGTCCAAGTTGGCATAGCGCATTTTCGTGTGTCAACTTGGCCATTCCTTTTCCTTTTTCCTATCGGTGTGTTGTGTTTGAAGTGACGCATTGAATACACCACTCAAACCGTTGCCCGGGTCGGTATAGCGCATTTTCGTATGCCGACTCGGTCACTCCCACTACCCACCGTATCCCTTAACAGACCGCCGTTCTGCTTATATACCGTCATACTCATCCCTATATTAACCGCCGCTCCTCTTATATTACCGAAACCCTCGCCCTTATAACCGTCAAATCCGTTGACTGCTTTTGGGTGGCATGGTTTGTGATTTACTATGCTGTTTCTCTGTGAAACTAATAGCAACTTTCTTCGTGCTAAATAAAGAAGTTTTGAGTTTTAGTGTATTCTCTTTATTTCTCGAACTGCTTCCCGTTAGATGATCAGAACACTGGAATTTTTATACTCCACTGTATCTGACCGACAATCAAACGGAGAGTAAACTTCGTCATCAAATCTGGCGCCCGAGATCCGTCCGCTTTTTGTTATTTACCGAAACTAACCAAATTGGGAAACAAGCGTCACAAGGTGTGGCCATTATTATTTACTCTTACCTCCATAACAATTTTTTCAATAACGGCAAGTGGACGAACTGAAATTTAAAAACATTTTGATGAAGTAATAATGTTCCAATCACAATTTAATTTTTGTCTATCTCGGATGATAATTCTCTTCCCGTTTAAACGATTAAAGTTTTTGTTTCTTCTTGTCTTGACAAATCTGACAGATCATTGATGTTTTTGGTTCTCAAAAATAAAATTTGTTTTTAGAATCGAATAAATTGTATTTTGGATGGTTGCAAAGTCGATATGCTGTGTAGAAGTCAACAGTGATTTGACACCGAAAGTGAAATTTGTCACCGACAATGATACACATGCGTTATAAAAAACAAAATAAAATTTTTTACCAAGCCATTTCAAGCACATATTAATCTTGATAAAATAATCATAATGTAAAAATAAAATGTATAATAGATTTAATCATCATCTCAAAAACAAACTATTTGGTGGACTGAAAACTCCGATGTTGTTTGTACAAAATAATTCATTAATTTTTATTTCTACGTAAATGTTATAAGAAAGTACGTAACAGGAAGCAGCTACTACATCTAAAATTTTGATGTAAAAACTGCATTTGAATATTAACATAGTATGTATCTTTAACAAAAATAAATAACTCCTTTTAAGCCTGTGCTCCGACGTCTCGGCATAATGGCTTCTTTTTACGATTACTATTAAAATTTAGTAATAATTCATTTAGTTGACGATCCTCCCATAGTAACCATATCGGTGGACGAATAATCAGTTGATTGTTTTCCAGTAATCTTATAGTACCTAGAAACATTTACGTTATTAACGGTGTTAGATAAAGAATATTAAAAGAATACTTAAGTTTAAGCAGCTTCCATACTTTCTTGTTACAAACAAAAATAATAAATATTACTAGACCAAATGCGGCATTGCAAAAATCGGTAAAGTACCAAACGGCTGGAGGTACCTTCTCGAATCGCCAGGTTATACCCCAAGTAATTATTTCCATTGACCAATTCACACCCATTGCCAAAAACAACTTTAAATAGACCCTAAGCGTATGTTGTCGTCTGTCGATTTCGAACTATCAGATTTTCTCAAAACGGCGGTGTCTTTTTGAACCTTTCGAATTCTGTATGCGGTAATTGCAAACAAAACTATATTCGCAACTATAATTATAGTCATTGGAAGATATAAATATATAAATGTTGGTATACCGTCTGCAATAAAATTTATATTAGTTTCATAAAGTGGGGGAGGCGCGTAACCAACCATTTAACCAACACTCTTGATCAGATACTCCCGGATTGTACCATCGATTAGGTTTAAAAATTTCGCTAAACACTTGCACTATGATTACTAAAATTGCTGGAACGGTCCAAGCGTATAGATTATAAAGAATAAAACGTTTGCGTTCTAATCTTCTCTTCAAGACATCCAAAACTTTCGGACCGCTGAAAACAAAACCTAAATTTGCGTGGCCACAAAAGTATGGCACTTTTTATTATTAAAATTTAATTTGAACAACAAAGATGAATTCTAGCCTTGTTTTTAAATGTATTGATAAGAAAAGGTTGGTTTTCAATTCCTACTTATTAAGAATTAAACTTACTAATTGTAAACTGGCATGTTAATGTGACTGTTTAAAATGCAGTGGTACTACACATCAATACTATTTGCAACGTTGCATTCTTCCTTTATGTTAGGTTGGGTTAGATTAGGTTATGTTAGTTTGTTTTTAGTTTTTGTAGGTTGGCTTACGTTATCTTATGTTACGTTGAAAGATAATTTGCAAAGGAAGAAGAGAAAAACGAGATAATCTAAAATAAAGAACAAAAAATGGAAAGATCATTGCAACAAGATGTCGGAAGATAAATATGAGAAGAAGGGAGAGAAAAATGAAACATACGAGACGGGGATAACCAGAAAAGAACTGTATGAGGCAATAAGAAAAGTGAAAATGGAAAAGCTGAAGGCACGGATGGGGCACAAGGAGAACAATAGAATGATTTAGGAGAAAAGATGAGGAAAATGATAATAAGAGTCTTAGAAACAAAAAGGGACATTTTTATGCTATATTCATCGATATTAGAGTAGAGAGGAAAATACTGTGGGAAACAGTAAGAAAAATGCAAGATAAGGGATACCGAGAAACAAAGTGTAAGATAATAGTAGGGGGACATTAGGAACTGAATTTTTGACAAGGAGGGGTTGAAACAGGGGTGTCCATTAAGCCCAACGCTTTTCGCAAAATACATAAGTGATATGGAAAAGAAAATCCAAATATACCAGTTAGGAAGGAAAATTGTATTACTGTTGGTTTATGCAGACTACATAGTGATTCTAACAAAGAAAGAGGAAGATATGAGGGAGACAAAAAAAGCAACAAGAAAATATCTAGAAGGAAAAAAAACTGGAGGTTATATAATGTGGGAAAAACAAAAATCATGGAATTCAAGGAAAAAAGTGGTGGAAAGGAAGTAAAATGGTGGGGGTGATAGAGAAGGTAGACAGATTTAGTTACCTGGGATACAAACTCAGCTATAACAAGAATGATACAAACAAGGAAATTTGGTCAAAAAGGGAATATAATCATTGAAAGAGCATGGGAAATTGGAGTAAGGACATGGAGAAGAGAAGGTGGCTGTTCAAAAAATTGGTAAACAGCGCAATGATGTACGGAGCGGAGATATGAGAATAGAAAAAACGGCAGGAACAAGGGAGAAAATTCAAGATAAATACTGGAGAGCGACGGTAGGATTAGACAGGGAGACATTAGGGTATGTAATAGAAGAGGAGTTGAAAAGAAAATAAGGATAAAGGCAGGAAGAAAAGATGTAAGGAGAAGAAGCAGAACAGAAAGGATAACAAACTGGTATACGAATATTCGAAAGGGATAGAGGACCAAAGAGTAAAACACGAGGAATAAGACAGAAAGACATATTATGAAATGGGAGAGTATATAGTACGTATATAACAATATATGTATATTACAATTAATAGTACATGAAATTCCAAGGTGCCTGACGAAGGGAAAAGCATAAAAAAAAGACTAGCAAAATTTAGAATGGGAAATGAGGAGAACGATAACAAATATTGGAGAAGGGAGAAAAGAGGATGGTGCAGAATGTGTAGGAAAGAGGGAAATATAGAACATCTAACAGAATAATGCGGAGAGCTAAGAAGGGAAGAAAAAGGGAGGAAGATTCTACTGGGGAAAAATGGAGAGGCAGAATGGATGAAAGAGATGGTGAGAAGAAGAAGATAGTTATACTAAAGTAGGAAAAATAATAACAATTAATTAATAGTTTGCCTATATATTTGTTTAGTTTGAAGTCGGCTTAGATTAGGTTAGGTTAAGGTATTTCATTTTAAATTTTGTTAGGTTAAATTAAGTTAGGTTAAGCTAGTTTTAGTTAAGAATTAAAGCAGAGAATAAAAAAAGACAGTACTTAAAATATACAACAATAGTAGAAAGGAGAGTAACTACCGAAAATTATAGAGAAAAACATCTAGAACTAAAAAACATAGAAGATGGGATGGGTAATACTAGAAAAATATACGATAACGAACTACAATAACGTAGAAGTAAATACAAAAAAAGCACGGAAAGTGTCTGGAACAAATTAGAAAAATTAATAGAAGAAATAAAGAACTAAAGAAAAATAATGGCTTGAAGAAAATAAAGAAACAGAAAGATATACACCAAAAGAAAACAAAAACATACAACAAAGAGAAAGAAGTACGTACGCGTAACAAAATCAAAAACATAATAAATGGATAATGTAGAGAAACAAATTAAAAAAAATTGGAAAGAAAAACAGAGATACAAAGGAAAAGACCGTAACAGAATAAGAAATACTAACAAGAATACGCACAATACAAAGACGAAGAAATCAGAAATCAAATACAAACTGTACCAGAATTGTTACAATAAAAATGTAAAACGTAAAATAGGAGAAGAGATAAGTATAGTGTGATATAGAGCAGAAAGGCAAATAGAAATAGAAAAGTGCAAAATGAGTAAGTGAAGAATCTGATAAAAGACATGCAAATAAAGATAACAACGAAGGAATAGACTAGACACGAAACAGAGAGCACAAGGCGCAGGAGCTTCAAAAAAACTAATGTATGAAAAATAAAACACACATCAGAGCTTAGAAGAACAACAGACCAATTAAAACATAATTTTATTATTAAAACCAAAAGAAAAAAATATTACATCACGATAGTCAGTTGAAACATTGCAAATATAATCATAAACTGGAGGGTATCAGAAAAAGAAACCCTAAGCGACCACAATAATATACTCTATGAAATAAGAGAAGAACTAAAACAAAACACTAAAAAGAAACACCAAAGAAAATTGTATGGATATTGGAAAAGGAAGCAATAAAAAAAGAAATAAAGTAGACACCACCATAACAGGTTATGAAGAGGTCAAACGAAGAAAGCGCGGACAGAAAAATGTAAAAAAACACTAAAACAACTAATAGAGAATAACGACATTTGGGGCAAAAGCTACAAAATTGCGGAAAAAACACAATCGAGAAGAAAAACAAAACAAATAGAAACGATCTTTTCTAAAAATCAAGATCAAATGAAAACCAACAGTAAACAGAAACAGGAAGAAAACCTTTTAATAAAATTACAGAAGAAGTGGTACTAGAGCAAAAGAAATAAAAACTCCGAGACCAGATAATTTACCTCCCAAGATAATAAAAGAGTATGCACAAAAATCTCAGGGTGTAACCCACATATCAAACCACTACATACAAAAAGGGGAAAAGTGCAAAGCTTGTACTTATCGAAAAACCAAAAAGGAAAGGAAAAGAAACACAATACAAGAGCACAAGTAAACTAGAAGACAAACAAATACTACTCAAAAGGAAAAAGGACCATATAAATAAGAGAAAAAGACAAAAGCATTATAATAACAGGAAAACTAATAGCCCTGGATGTCAAAAATGCTTTTAACTTCGCACCGTAGGCAAAACTAAGAGAAACTATAAAGAACACAAACATAAGTCAATACCTAAAACAAGAAAATTATAACTGGATACGACCAAGAAATAAGAATAAGATGCGGAGTTCCACAAGGATCAATGCTTTGGCCCACGCTCTTAAAAACAATGGCAAATGGCATGGGAAAAACAACAGAAGAACTCAATTAAGAGGAGAAATAGCACTAGTATAATCGACAACAGAATGAGGAAGACACAAAATAAACATAAAAAACAGGCAAAAGAAGAATTAATCGAAGAATAACGAAATGGCAGATGGTTGATCAAAATCTTTAAAGATATCAAAAGCTGGCTAAAATAAGAAAGGGAAGACTTATACCATTAAGACGTAGTAAATAAATAATAATAGGTAATATTAACAGCAAAGACACCCAAGAAAGTAGCAACGCAAATGCTATAAAGCAAAAATCACTTTAAAGAAATAGATATAATAACAAAAATAATAAAAAGAAAAGAAGCAAGAAAGAAGAAAAAGAAGAAAACAATACAAAAAAATAATGGTGTTTCTTTCTCGAGTATTTTGATGAAGTTTTGGGGTTAATCTTAATGGAAGATGTGTGAAGGTCAAAAAAACACTAATTTTAACTTGAGTACGTTTCGTCCTCAGGCTCTAGATAATTTAAAATAAATTAACATACATCAGTAAATAACTAATCACAATTTTTTTACAAAAAGGAGTTGATTTATTTTAATATATCTAGGGCTTGAAGATGCCCTCACTTTTAGAGGGAAAAACGTAGTCAAGTTAAAACCAGTGTTTTTTTCACTTGCACACCTATTCCATAAGAATTAACCATGAAACTTCATAAAAAGTAAAAGTATAGATTATAACCGCATCAAACAAATGGCAACTTATATAGTCTTTCTGGCGGAAGGAAGGTCCTTTTGGCGGTACCTGTCAGGCATCAGGATTTTTTGTCATACCAATTCGCCAACTCGACATTACCGGTAAACCTGGGGACCCGTGTCTGGAAAGCATATTTTCTCCCTTCACCAAAAAGGTATGTTAGTTTGTTTTCAGTTTTATTAAGTTGGGTTAGGTTATCTTATGTTTTGTTAGGTTGGATTAGGTTGCTTGCGGAAACAGTTAATAATGCCGTGTTATACGCCGTCCCGATTTAGAAAGTGGTGTTAAAAAGCAAAATACGTAGTCCTACTTTTGAAAACCCAACGAAAATCTGCACTACGTATAGCCTCAGCTTATCGAACGATTTCCACTTGAGCCGTGTGCGTCATTGCCGGTGTTACCCCACTGGATATTCTAGCCAATGCTAGATGCAGAAGACCTCAAATAGACTAACGTAGCGAGTTCGTAATTAAAACTTGAAGTACATGATGGGAAAACTATAACAAAATCGCTTATCAAAGACATACGTAGCTGGATAAATAAAAAACATGGAGAAGTGAACTACTACTTGACAAAATTTGTGTCCGGTCACGGTTGCTTCAATTCATACCTAGCAGGAATTGAAAAATGGAACTCGGCGGATTGTAATTACTGTGACAAAGTTGATGATGCGAAACCATCTTTTTTCCAATGCTTGCACTGGTCTGCATATAGACCCAACGGTGTTAATGAAGACAATGTTATTTCGAAAATAATCGGGTGCGCACAAAAATTGGATGACATAGTAAATTGGGTGACGTTTTAAATTTGTAAAAAGAAGACGTATTTGGCAGAATGAGGAGGGTTTTTTAGTCGATCGACACTACTATCTTGTCAACCCGACACTACCGGACCACCTGGGAGTTTGGTGTCTGCAGATTTTACCCTTCTCCTTTAAAAAAAAAAGGTTGGATTAGGTTAGGTTAGTTTATTTTGGGTTAGTTCCAATTACTCTATTAAAAAATTCCATAGATTTACTAGGTTTTCTACATCAATAGCTTACATATGGGAACGTAATTTATCAATTTTTTTATCCACTTGCATTCATTCATTCCTACGATTTTTCTTTGAACAAATGGTATTTGTGACATATGAGTGGAATTTGATATTTTACAACTTTTTATAAAATGTGTAAAATCAACGCATACACATAAAAGACGTTCGTCAATTGTAATTTTTTTAAATTACAGGATACTTTTAAAAAGTGTATTTAATTTAAATACTGAAAATTGGCGCCGAAACAGGTCGTCTATATCGTGACGTCAATATTCGTATAAATAACATAATATGGGTTGCTTGACTTGTCTGCAATTGTTTTCAAGTAATAAATTACACAAACCACTATTTATAATTGATTTATACGAGCATTGACGTCACGACCAATGTCAATGCGTCTAAATAATGATTTTAAAGTAGTACTGGAGTTTCCTTTCACGTTTATGACTTAACAATAAAGTACAATTTTCTTAAATATAAATTTTATGAAAACACCCAATTGTTTATAATACTAAATAGAATAAATTAAAATGTAAGAATAAATAAAATGATTTAAACTAATAGTCACATTGAAATGTCAGTTGGTAGTTTTTAATTGGGTCCATTTAAACTGCGATTAATAATTTAATTCTTTCACACAAAATTTATTACTTGTTCAAATTATTTTTAATAATAAAAGTAAAACGGATGCCATACAAATTCGTATTATATACCTGAAAGTGAGGTAGATGTCGATGCACATAACGTTCATCCACAAGAATGAAGCTTCGAAAAAATAGTAAAATAACATCGCTGAAAAAAAAAGATGTAGTTAGTGGACTATGTACATGTTGCCACCTAGTGTTAATGAACATCTCACATTATCGTTTATTACACTAATCAAACCGAACTAATTATTCTAATAATTGTTTTACTTGTGAACCTACCACAATTAGAATTTGTTTGATATATTTTCTCTACCAAAAAATTGAATTTTAGCGCAGTGAGAGGCAACCCACCTCAAATCGGCTAAAATTTTCCCGACCTCCTAAAATTTTACGAAAGTGAATATCCTCGTAAGGATTGCTTAAGGTGGGATGGATTCAATTTGCCGACGTTTTGTTCGGAACATATGCGAACTTTAACAAGGCTTTTTAAAATTAGAGAATGTAACCCACATCTAGTTTCAAGAAACTTTGATAAAGCTCGTATAGGTTCAAACCAAACGTCGCGTCGGTAGGTTGAAACCATGTTAGTGGTTTTTGATTTCATCTCTCCACCTTAAGGGATCCTTACGAAGATATTCATCTCTAACTACAACTTTGGAGAATTTGAACTAGTGTTGTATAGATTCGGGTCTAAAGGTCGCCGCTGATTGGAATTTCTTCCTAACGTTTGTCTAACTACGCGAGTGGTTGACTTCCATCTCCGATGTTGGATGTAGTTTTGCTGATATTTAGGTAGAAACTATTTCCATCTGTTTCAAATTGTTTAACAGATTCATTTGGAAGTTTTTCCTGAATACCACCGGGAATAACGAATCAATAAAAGCTCAAAAATAATTGAATTGTTGCCAATTAAAGAAAAAAGTTGCAACTAGCACTTGGTTAAGGATGAAGAAACTTAATCAGTTTATGAAAATACTTGCCTTCCATATAGACATTTAACATAATAATGATCAAAATTACCATTTAAGAACTAAATAAACGTACCTATACTTGCATATTTTCAAATGGACCTACTGGTATTGATTATGACATTACAGGCAGGCAAAAGTTATCATGATCAATTCAATACGACCACGACAAACACAAAAAAATAGTATTTACCCTCAACTTGAAGTGTTGCTAAAATTGCAAAAGAATTTAACATGTCAAAATATTGGAAAGATTATTATCGTTGTTATCTTTTCATATTGTATTTACAACCGTGAGATAAGTATAAACACAGCCAGGATCGAATTACACTCTTAAGAGATTATTTATTTCTCGATTGATTTTAAACACGAACAGTAACTATAATCGTATAAATACGCACAAGACTACTCGTTATATTTATATCAACTCGGATTCAATGATAAATTCGAACTGAACTGAATAAATACATGAAGACGCTTTTATAGTTGTAAAACAATATTCTAAAAGATAATCGAAAGTTCAGGATACGAGTTTTAGAACCCCGCGATCATTCTAACTTATTTTTACTAATTCTCAATTCTAAAACGAAGATATTGGAAGCAGGACAGGCAATTTTATTCATCCCTCTTTCCAATAAAGGTCATAAGTTTGCTAAGAACGTTTCTGAGCAGGAAACGGACTAAGTTCGTGTCCAAGGAAGACGGTGAACGATTGGATAAAAAGTGTTGAGTTCTTCAAGTTGTACGCTAGTTTTAAAGAAAAATATCTTGGTATGAAAGTATCTTTTTCCAAGTTTGAGAATTTACCTCCTGAAGAATTCATTTTAGCAGGAGCATCATAAACTCATTAATTACCAAGACGTAAATACAAAACACGAGGTGTCACATTCGGCACTGCTGAAATTTAACCTTCAAATTACAAGTTATGTTGAATCAAGTCGATTTCATTTCGAAGTACCATAAGTTAACCTCACATTTGAATATCTTCTTTGTACCTTAAATTTTATTTATCTACATTTAATTAAAAGATGGAGTACTTGAGAAATTAAATTTACAATAAAAAACTAAAATTTGACCTTTGACAATTATCAAAAGATTAAGCTCTATCCTATGGAAATAACTGGAATTGGCCCTAACTGGATCAATTTTGGAAGTTATTTGCAAGTGCAATCCAAACGTGCTAAAATATAAACAAAAAAAAAACTGAATCAATTTTGACAAATAGTCATTTTTCGTTTTAAAAATATTAGCGTTTTTATTCTGTATGATATGTTGTTTATAATTATAAGAACTAGTTAATGCTAAATTTACATAAAAATTGATCCCAACGAACACGTTCAAATTCACCTTCGAACGTTTACTACGTATGTACTTAATGTAGCGCGTCGCCATCACTTTGAGATTAAATATTTTCGTTTTAATATTATATTAGCATTTTTATTTTTCGATATGTTGTTTATAATTATAAAAAACTATTTATTGGTAAATTTGCCTAAAATTGATCAACGCTAACACTTTCCAATTCACCCTCGAACGTAATCTACGTATGGATTATAATGTCGAGCGTAGCCATAACTTTGTGATCAAATATTTTCGTTTAAAAAATATTAGGATTATTGTTTTTTGATGTTATTTATAAATATAAAAACTATTTATTGCTGAATTTGCCTAAAATTGATCCACGCCAACACGTTCAAATCCGCCCTCGAACATACTCTACGTATAGACTACGATGTGGAGCGTAGGCACAACTTTGAGTTGCGTATTAAAAAGTATTGAGATTATTATTTTTTGAGGTTATTTATAAATATAAAAACTATTTATTGCTGAATTTGCTCACAAACTTTCCACGCAAACACGTTCAAATCCGCCCTCGAACACACTCTACGTATAGACTATGATGTGGAGCGTAGGCATAACTTTGAGTTGCGTTTTAAAAAGTATTAAGATATAATATTTTTAAGGTTATTTTTCGATATGTTGTTTGTAATTATAAAAACTATTTATTGGTAAATTTGCCTAAAAATTGATCAACTCTAACACTTTCCAATTCACCCTTGAACGTAATCTACGTATGGAGTATAATGTCGAGCGTAGCCATAACTTTGAGATCAAATATTTTCGTTTAAAAAATATTAAGATTATTGTTTTTTGATGTTATTTATAAGCATAAAAACTATTTATTGCTGAATTTGCCTAAAAACTTATCCACGCCAACACGTTCAAATCCACCCTCGAACATACTCTACGTATAGACTATGATGTGGAGCGTAGGCACAACTTTGAGTTGCGTATTAAAAAGTATTGAGATTATTATTTTTTGAGGTTATTTTTCGATATGTTGTTTGTAATTATAAAAACTATTTATTGGTAAATTTGCCTAAAAATTGATCAACTCTAACACTTTCCAATTCACCCTTGAACGTAATCTACGTATGGAGTATAATGTCGAGCGTAGCCATAACTTTGAGATCAAATATTTGCGTTTAAAAAATATTAAGATTATTGTTTTTGATGTTGTTTATAAATATAAAAACTATTTATTACTGAATTTGCCTAAAACTGGAGATCACCCACTAACGTTCAAATCCGCCCTCAGAACAAACTCTACGTATAGACTACGCAATGTGGAGCGTAGCCATAACTTTGATTCGTTTTAAAAAGTATTAAGATATAATATTTTAAGGTTTTATTTTTCGATATGTTGTTTGTAATTATAAAAACTATTTATTGCGTAAATTTGCCTAAAATTGATCAACTCTAACAACTTTCAAATTCACCCTCGAACGTAACTACGTATGGAGTATAATGTCGGCGTAGCCATAACTTTGAGATCAAATATTTTCGTTTAAAAAATATTAACATTATTGTTTTTTGGTATGCGCATTTTTATAATATAAAAACTATTTATTGCTGAATTTGCCTAAAAATTTATCCACGCCAACACGTTCAAATCCACCCTCGAACATACTCTACGTATAGACTATGATGTGGAGGTGGACAACTTTGAGTTACGTATTAAAAAGTATTGAGATTATTATTTTTTGAGGATATTTTTCGATATGTTGTTTGTAATTATAAAAACTATTTATTGCGCTAAATTTGCCTAAAATTGATCAACTCTAACACTTTCCAATTCACCCTTGAACGTAATCTACGTATGGGTATATAATGTCGCAGCGTAGCCTAACTTTGAGAAATATTTTCGTTTAAAAATATTAAGATTATTGTTTTTTGATGTTATTTATAAATATAAAAACTATTTATTACTGAATTTGCCTAAAACTGATCCACGCCAACACGTTCAAATCCGCCCTCGAACAAACTCTACGTATAGACTATGATGTGGAGCGTAGGCATAACTTTGAGTTGCGTTTTAAAAAGTATTAAGATTATTATTTTTTGAGGTTATTTATAAATATAAAAACTATTTATTGCTGAATTTGCCTAAAAAACTGATCCACGCCAACACGTTCAAATCCGCCCTTGAACATACTCTACGTATAGACTATGACGTGGAGCGTAGGCATAACTTTGAGTTGCGTTTTAAAAAGAATTAAGATTATTATTTTTTGAGGTTATTTTTCGATATGTTGTTTGTAATTATAAAAAATATTTATTGGTAAATTTGCGTAAATACTGATCCACGCCAACACGTTCTAATCCGCCCTCGAACATACCCTACGTATAGACTATGATGTGGAGCGTAGGCATAACTTTGAGTTGCGTTTTAAAAAGTATTAAGATTATTATTTTTTGAGGTTATTTATAAATATAAAAACTATTTATTGCTGAATTTGCCTAAAAACTGATCCACGCCAACACGTTCAAATCCGCCCTTGAACATACTCTACGTATAGACTATGACGTGGAGCGTAGGCATAACTTTGAGTTGCGTTTTTAAAAAGAATTAAGATTATTATTTTTTGAGGTTATTTTTCGATATGTTGTTTGTAATTATAAAAAATATTTATTGGTAAATTTGCCTAAAAATTGATCAACGCTAACACTTTCTAATTCACCCTCGAACGTAATCTACGTATGGAGTATAATGTCGAGCGTAGCCATAACTTTGAGATCAAATATTTTCGTTTAAAAAATATTAGATTATTGTTTTTTGATGTTATTTATAAATATAAAAACTATTTATTGCTGAATTTGCCTAAAAACTGATCCACGCCAACACGTTCAAATCCGCCCTCGAACATACTCTACGTATAGACTATGATGTGGAGTGTAGGCATAACTTTAAGTTGCGTTTTAAAAAGTATTAAGATTATTATTTTTGAGTTTATTTATAAATATAAAAACTATTTATTGCTGAGTTTGCCTAAAAATTGATCTACGCTAACACGTTCAAATACGCTCTTGAACATACTCTACGTATAGACTATGATGTGGAGCGTAGGCATAACTTTGAGTTGCGTTTTAAAAAGTATTAAGATTATTATTTTTGAGGTTATTTTTCGATATGTTGTTTGTAATTATAAAAACTATTTATTGCTGAATTTGCGTAAATACTGATCCACGCCAACACGTTCTCATCCGCCCTCGAACATACCCTACGTATAGACTATGATGTGGAGCGTAGGCATAACTTTGAGTTGCGTTTAAAAAGTATTAAGATTATTATTTTTGAGGTTATTTATAAATATAAAAACTATTTATTGCTGAATTTGCCTAAAAACTGATCCACGCCAACACGTTCAAATCCGCCCTTGAACATACTCTACGTATAGACTATGACGTGGAGCGTAGGCATAACTTTGAGTTGCGTTTTAAAAAGAATTAAGATTATTATTTTTGAGGTTATTTTTTCGATATGTTGTTTGTAATTATAAAAATATTTATTGGTAAATTTGCGTAAATACTGATCCACGCCAACACGTTCTAATCCGCCCTCGAACATACCCTACGTATAGACTATGATGTGGAGCGTAGGCATAACTTTGAGTTGCGTTTTAAAAAGTATTAAGATTATTATTTTTTGAGGTTATTTATAAATATAAAAACTATTTATTGCTGAATTTGCGTAAATACTGATCCACGCCAACACGTTCTAATCCGCCCTCGAACATACCCTACGTATAGACTATGATGTGGAGCGTAGGCATAACTTTGAGTTGCGTTTTAAAAAAGTATTAAGATTATTATTTTTGAGGTTATTTATAAATATAAAAACTATTTATTGCTGAATTTGCGTAAATACTGATCCACGCCAACACGTTCTAATCCGCCCTCGAACATACCCTACGTATAGACTATGATGTGGAGCGTAGGCATAACTTTGAGTTGCGTTTTAAAAAGTATTAAGATTATTATTTTTGAGGTTATTTATAAATATAAAAACTATTTATTGCTGAATTTGCGTAAATACTGATCCACGCCAACACGTTCTAATCCGCCCTCGAACATACCCTACGTATAGACTATGATGTGGAGCGTAGGCATAACTTTGAGTTGCGTTTTAAAAAGTATTAAGATTATTATTTTTGAGGTTATTTATAAATATAAAAACTATTTATTGCTGAATTTGCGTAAATACTGATCCACGCCAACACGTTCTAATCCGCCCTCGAACATACCCTACGTATAGACTATGATGTGGAGCGTATGCATAACTTTGAGTTGCGTTTTAAAAAGTATTAAGATTATTATTTTTTGAGGTTATTTATAAATATAAAAACTATTTATTGCTGAATTTGCGTAAATACTGATCCACGCCAACACGTTCTAATCCGCCCTCGAACATACCCTACGTATAGACTATGATGTGGAGCGTAGGCATAACTTTGAGTTGCGTTTTAAAAAGTATTAAGATTATTATTTTTTGAGGTTATTTATAAATATAAAACTATTTATTGCTGAATTTGCCTAAAACTGATCCACGCCAACACGTTCAAATCCGCCCTTGAACATACTCTACGTATAGACTATGACGTGGAGCGTAGGCATAACTTTGAGTTGCGTTTTAAAAAGAACTAAGATTATTATTTTTTGAGGTTATTTTTCGATATGTTGTTTGTAATTATAAAAATATTTATTGGTAAATTTGCCTAAAATTGATCAACGCTAACACTTTCTAATTCACCCTCGAACGTAATCTACGTATGGAGTATAATGTCGAGCGTAGCCATAACTTTGAGATCAAATATTTTCGTTTAAAAAATATTAGGATTATTGTTTTTTGATGTTATTTATAAATATAAAAACTATTTATTGCTAAATTTGCCTAAAACTGATCCACGCCAACACGTTCAAATCCGCCCTCGAACATACTCTACGTATAGACTATGATGTGGAGCGTAGGCTTAACTTTGAGTTGCGTTTTAAAAAGTATTAAGATTATTATTTTTTGAGGTTATTTATAAATATAAAACTATTTATTGCTGAATTTGCCTAAAAACTGATCCACGCCAACAAGTTCAAATACGCCCTCGAACATACTCTACGTATAGACTATGATGTGGAGTGTAGGCATAACTTTAAGTTGCGTTTTAAAAAGTATTAAGATTATTATTTTTGAGTTTATTTATAAACATAAAAACTATTTATTGCTGAGTTTGCCTAAAATTGATCTACGCTAACACGTTCAAATACGCTCTTGAACATACTCTACGTATAGACTATGATGTGGAGCGTAGGCATAACTTTGAGTTGCGTTTTAAAAAGTATTAAGATTATTATTTTTTAGGTTATTTATAAATATAAAAACTATTTATTGCTGAATTTGCCTAAAAACTGATCTACGCCAACACGTTCAAATACGCCCTCGAACATACTCTACGTATAGACTATGATGTGGAGCGTAGGCATAACTTTGAGTTGCGTTTTAAAAAAGAATTAAGATTATTATTTTTGAGTTTATTTATAAATATAAAAACTATTTAATGCTGAATTTGCCTAAAAATTGATCTACGCTAACACGTTCAAATACGCTCTTGAACATACTCTACGTATAGACTATGATGTGGAGCGTAGGCATAACTTTGAGTTACGTTTTAAAAAGTATTAAGATTATTATTTTTTGAGTTTATTTATAAATTTAAAAACTATTTATTGCTGAATTTGCCTAAAAATTGATCTACGCTAACACGTTCAAATACGCTCTTGAACATACTCTACGTATAGACTATGATGTGGAGCGTAGGCATAACTTTGAGTTGCGTTTTAAAAAGTATTAAGATTATTATTTTTTAGGTTATTTGTAAATATAAAAACTATTTATTGCTGAATTTGCCTAAAAACTGATCTATGCCAACACGTTCAAATACGCCATCGAACATACTCTACGTATATACTATGATGTGGAGCGTAGGCACAACTTTGAGTTGCGTTTTAAAAAGTATTAAGATTATTATTTTTTGAGGTAATTTATAAATATAAAAACTATTTATTGCTGAATTTGCCTAAAAACTGATCTACACCAACACGTTCAAATACGCCTTCGAACATACTCTACGTATAGACTATGATGTGGAGCGTAGGCATAACTTTGAGTTGCGTTTTAAAAAGTATTAAGATTATTATTTTTTGAGTTTATTTATAAATATAAAAACTATTTATTGCTGAATTTGCCTAAAATTGATCTACGCTAACACGTTCAAATACGCTCTTGAACATACTCTACGTATAGACTATGATGTGGAGCGTAGGCATAACTTTGAGTTGCGTTTTAAAAAGTATTAAGATTATTATTTTTAGGTTATTTGTAAATATAAAAACTATTTATTGCTGAATTTGCCTAAAACTGATCTACGCCAACACGTTCAAATACGCCCTCGAACATACTCTACGTATAGACTATGATGTGGAGCGTAGGCATAACTTTGAGTTGCGTTTTAAAAAGTATTAAGATTATTATTTTTTGAGTTTATTTATAAATATAAAACCTATTTATTGCTGAATTTGCCTAAAATTGATCTACGCCAACACGTTCAAATACGCCCTCGAACATACTCTACGTATAGACTATGATGTGGAGCGTAGGCTTAACTTTGAGTTGCGTTTTAAAAAGTATTAAGATTATTATTTTTTGAGGTTATTTATAAATATAAAAACTATTTATTGCTGAATTTGCCTAAAAATTGATCTACGCTAACACGTTCAAATACGCTCTTGAACATACTCTACGTATAGACTATGATGTGGAGCGTAGGCATAACTTTGAGTTGCGTTTTAAAAAGTATTAAGATTATATTTTTTTGAGTTTATTTATAAATATAAAAACTATTTATTGCTGAATTTGCCTAAAAACTGATCCACGCCAACACGTTCAAATCCGCCCTCGAGCATACTCTACGTATAGACTATGATGTGGAGCGTAGGCACAACTTTGAGTTGCGTTTTAAAAAGTATTAAGATTATTATTTTTTTAGGTTATTTATAAATATAAAAACTATTTATTGCTGAATTTGCCTAAAAACTGATCTACGCCGACATGTTCAAATACGCCCTCGAACATACTCTACGTACAGACTATGATGTGGAGCGTAGGCATAACTTTGAGTTGCATTTTAAAAAGGATTAGCATTTTTATTTTTTGATATGTTGTTTATAAATATAAATAGTAGATTATTTTACTAGGAGTTAAACAATATAATTGTTGAGCTTAAAAGTTTGCTGGCGAGGTGTTAGCCGAGACAGCAAATTAAGCGAAACAATTATATTTTTTAACTCCAAGTGAAATATATTATTTTTCTTCAAGCGTTTATTGCTAGTTTTCATGTGTTATTTTCAAATTTTCGAGATTCTCGAGTCTTATAGTGACTTTTATTCTCGACGAATCAAGTTGGTACTTTACTGTTACATTCATAATATGACATAACCGAGGTACCAACCTCTAAATAGTTGTGGAAACAAAATAACTGTTTTGCTTTTAATGTCTAGACAGTAAAAATAGTTTTTAGCGTCTGCCAGTAGTTCAATAATATGACGTTTTATTGTCGCTTGAAGAAAAAACTATTTATTAGTAAATTTGTCTAAAAATGGATCCACGCTATCACTTTACAATTCACCCTCGAACGTATTCTACGTGTGGACTATAATAGCTATAACTTTGAGATCAAATATTTTCGTTTCAAAAATATTAGGTTTATTATTATTTGATGTTTATAATTATAAGTACTATTTATTGCAAATTTTGCCTAAAGATTGATCTACGCCAACATGTTCAAATTCACCCTCGAACGTACTTTACAAATGGTCGCGTGTAACCATAACTTTGAGATAAAATATTTTCGTATTAAAAAATTATAGGATTTTTCTTTCTTTGATATGTTGTTTATAATTATAAAACTATTTATTGCTAAGTTTGTATAATAATTTAACGAAACTGTCAATTATTACACTTTTTCGTTATAATGTTTAACTGTAACCTAATTTTTTGTGACGGTTTACAGTTAATTTGACAGCACAGTGTGGATTGGTTGCCCTATAATCACATTAAACGTAATAAATAGTCGCCTTAAATAAAGTTTGACGTTATCATTATATCGTTTGATTTAAATTTTTTCTTACTGCGCATGCGCACAAATAACGATGGCCGCGAACACTGTTATTTCTTCCTAATTTACATAAAGTAACAGTATCTCACTATCAATAATTTCATATTTATTTTTATAAAAATTTTTATGAAAATGACGGCACATGAACAGTACAGACGATCGCATCCCAATGGAATAATAAAATTCAGAAAAAACTGTTTACATCCCCCTAATTGGCTAGACAAGTACCAGGAAATTACATAGACCGGTGCTTCAACCAGTTTAATCAGTTAATTAGACTGAAGAGGTGAAAATCGGTGAAACATAGTTGACATAACCTAGAAGTTATAACTGAATGTGTTGTTTTAATATAATTGTGCCATCATCACTAATCAGGGGCTTCTAATGAATTTTATCCATTTTTAAAATACCTACTAATAATCTGAACACAATATCAATGATAAATAAGCAAGCGAGTAAAGCAAAAGTAAGGTTAACCGCAATTATTCATCGAAGTTCCAACTCAAAAATTCGGTGGTTCAGGTGCGGCACCTTATTCGATCTAGCACTAAACCGGTTAATTTAGAAACACATTGCACCATAACGAAATCGATTTCACCCGGTCTTGGAACTGGTGAGTTTTGAAAAACGTCCATATAATGTACGTACTTTGTCTCCACTAAAGCTGATCAACTGAAAGCTGTTGTACAATAAACAATAGTTTCAACCACGGTGTGCGCCCAAAAGTAAATTTCTGGTATGCTAACAAATGTATCCGACGTAGAATGTCACGAGGAGTCCAAGGACGCCAGTTTTGAAACATTAAATATATGTTAACCTAACCTTACATAATCTAACCAAGTATAGAATTAAATAAGAAATTAAATTGCAAAGTATTAATCATATTTTATTAATGCATTAAGTCAAAAAATCCATTGACGTAAAGCACTGTATTCAATGCGCACTGCGGCTAACAATGACTCAAATTGACACACATTGTTTTTGAGACAATCCCAATGCCACAAGTATTCGCATAAATATCCTGCAAAAACTTCCCGTGGAATTTTCTTCACATGAAACCAATCCTTCGCCGGTCACCATATCGTTTCAATGCGCATTATTATGAATATATTTTTTTTAAAGAAAGAAATTTTACTATAACTGTAATCTACCAACCAACACCGTTCACCCCCAATCACATGAAAATAACTAAAATTGATTAAAACGAATGTTACTTAACACAATTATTCTAAACATTGAAATAAGTTTTCAATACAATTTTCAAAAATTCATAACTTTTTTACGGGTTGTCAGCGAAGGCCGACTCCCCGTGGAATTCTATTTCGGAAACATGTTTTAGGTAACATTGTACAGTGGGGTCGATTCCCGAAAAGCTGGTCAAAAGTCGAAAACGTAGTTCATTCTGTTTGAAGTATAAGGGTTTTTGGGGTCGCTGATTACGAATCTTTAGTCAAAATTGAAAAAAAAAAAATGGCGGATACAATATGGCGGACAAAATTTGCGAAACCGGCCGGATTCGTTTGAAACTTGTTATTCGGTGGTTTTGGGGTCGCTGATTACGAATCTGAAGTCAAAATTGTAAAAAAACAAAATGGCGGATTCAATATGGCGGACAACATTTGTGAAACCGGCCGTATTCATTTGAAACTTGTGATTCGGTCGTTTATGGGGTCGCTGATTACGAATCAAAATTGTAAAAAAAAACAAAATGGCGGATCCAATATGGCAGACAAAACTTGCGGATTCGCTTGAAACTTGTAATTCGGGGGTTTTTGGGGTCGCTGATTAGGTAATATGAATTTGTGATTTGTTAAATTCAAACCCCCATTTTTCAGAATTAAGTAAGACTAACTGTACGATTTTTTACGAATTTACTTGCGCGAAAGTCTCTTGGCTTATATTTGCCAGATATATTTCACTAGCCCTTATAAAATGTTTCATTATACTCTTTAAACATTCCTCTATCCACCAATGTATTCTAAATCTTACAAAATGAAACTTGATTTTTTGACTTTTGACCAGCTTTTCGTTGAATCAACCCCACTGTGCATCGCAAAAGTAAAGGGTACCCAAAAGAGGTTAATCTTTTACGGGAATGAACCATAACCGGCAACTGCCGATGACAGATTCTTGAGTAAAGCGACGGTTTTGTTTACCACAGGAACACACGGTAATGCGCGAAAAATACTAACGTTTCTATTTACGTGTCGTCCACGTCAAAATGTTTAATGTAACATCACATAAATATAAAATTTTGGCGTGCTCGTCAAAAATGTATACAGGGCGTAGAGCCTGCATTAAAAGTTTTTAACTTGCAGATAAATCAAAAACTTGAAATTCGGTACACGGCCATAATTGAACATTTTCGTTCTACCTAAAATATTTTCAGACCTTCAGCTATACAGGGTGTGCTAAAAGTTGCTATTAACTTTCTTATTTTAAATACAAATCTATAATTTTTTATACAGGGTGGGGCACTACCAACGAATTATTCTGTAGCACGAAAGCTACAAATAATGTAAGAAATCTTAAGGCATACATATATTGAGATTATTTGAAACCACATTTTAAAATATGTACAGGGTGCTCCAGAAACACGTACTATACCAAAATTGGGTTATTTTAGATGGAACACCGGGTATTTTTTTCTATTTTTAAATTGTAGGATAAAAAGTAATGTATGTTTGTTAACATGTTCCTATACCTACTTACTTCCGTTTCTGAGATAAATCGATTTTACCTGATTTGCAGACCCTCCAAAAAAATGTCATAAAGAAGAACAAGCAATTTTGTTTTACATCACCTTACTAAAAACCTTCAACATCCCTTTTGCAATATTTAGTATTATGTTATGATGTACAGAGTGTTTCAAATACTACCTGCATAACGCTAACGACTTAAAACTTAAATAACTTGCTTAACTTAAATAGAACACCCTGTATTTCTGTAGCCTGTTGGTATCAGGAACTAATTACCTTTTAATTGGTATTAGGGTTACCAACCTCTAACTCTGATAGTTTTCGAGATATTTTAAAATTTGGGAGTTTAACAATTTGAAATTTACTGGAATTTAAGTTACCTGTATAGGCCAATCCAGCTTTAAATAATAACATTTGTTTAGAACAAAATAACAGAAATGTGCTCATGACTTATGCCGAGCTCTAAGAGTCAGTCGAATCACGCCCACCTGTCACAAACGAAAGCAACCATAATTAGTTATCGTACTACTATTAGAGCGATTTGTATTACATTCTTAGTTAACAAGTTAAAGTTTGTCGATGTTTACAGTATGATCGATTTTTGAAGTACCAAATAACGGTTGCTGTTGTTAAACATTAGTAAATTGTGACCGGTGTGCGTAATTCGACTGACTCTTAGAGCCCGGGATACTAGTCATAAGCACGTTTGTGTTTATTTTTCTGAAAAAATAAATATTTTTAAGGTAAATATTTAAAACTGAAAGTTGCAAGATAATGTCCATATTAGGGATATTTCACAGGTAACTTAGACACCAGTACATCGTAAATTGTTAAACTATGAAATTTTAAAATATTTCGAAAACTATCAGAGTTAGGGGTTGGTAACCCTAGTACCGACTAAAAGGTAATTAGTTCCAGCTTTCAACAAGCTACAGAAATGTAGGGTGTTCTATTTAAGTTAAGCAAGTTATTTAAGTTTTAAGTCGTTAGTCTTATGCGGTAGTATTAAAAACACCCTGTACATCATAACATAATAGTAAATATTGCAAAAGAGATGTTGAAAGCTCTTAGTAAGGTAGTGTAAACCAAAGTTGTTTGTTCTTATTCATCTTGAAGTTATTGCATTTTTTTGGAGGGTCTGCAAATGAGGTAAAATCGATTTATCCCAGAAACGGAAGTAAGTAGGTATAGGGACATGTTAAAGAACATAAATTATTTTTATCGTACAATTCAAAAATAGAAAAAATACAGGGTGATCCATTTAAAATAACCCAACTTTGATATGGCACTTGTTTTTAGAGCACCCTGTACAATCGAAAATATTTTTAAAATATGGTTTCAAATAATCTTGACATACGTATGCCTTCAAATTTCTAACATTATTTGTCGTTTTTATGCTATAGAATAATTCGATGGTAGTGCCCCACCCTGTATATGGGTTATCTTATTCTTGACCGTTTTTGACATTTCATTTTTTTATGGTGATTGTAGTAGTTAAGAAAAAAAAAATTATCTCGTAACTCAGTTGAGATTATAAAATTAAATTTATAGAGCAGTTGTCTGGAAGTCCAGGCTTACTCCTAATGTCCTACTGGTGATTCCATTTTGTACCAGGCAATTTTCATCAAAAAATCAATTTTTAAATGGCACCTGCTTTTTTTTACATCACTTAAAATTTCCTGTACCCAATTCCTCTCAAATGACATAAAAAAAGTATAAGGTGCCATTTGAAAAATTGCCTTTTTAAACATTTTTGATTTTGATATTTAAAAATTATCTGGGCCCATACGGCACAAAATGGAACCTTCAGTAGGACATCAGGAGTAACCTGGATTTTCAGCGAACAAAAATTTTATAATATAATCTCAACTGATTTGGGAGATACAAATTTTTTTGTTAACTACATATTACAAAGCACAATTTTTTTGGGAAAAAATGAGATATATCAAAAACGGTCAAGGATAAGATAACATAATTAAGGTTATATAAACTCAGAATTATATTGCCAATCAAAACCATGCAAAAGGAATTATAGGTTTGTATTTAAAATAAAAAAGTTGATAGCAACTTTTGGCACACCCTGTATAGCTGAAAGTCTGAAAATATTTTAGGTAGAACAAAAATGATCGATTATGGCCGCGTGCCGGATTTCAAGTTTTTGATTTATATGCAACTTTTAATGCACGCTCTACGAAAATCGCCCTGTATATTACACTATCAATACTGTGTTTATCAATTTTTTAATAAAATTATTAACATTGGAATACCGGCTTAAAACTCATGGCTGGATTTATGGCTAACTTCACATAAGTTAAATTTTTTTAAATTTTTTTAAAACATCCCGAAGATATTGCACCTTTTCTAAAAACACCATTTTTTTGTTTATCTTCAACAATTTTAAAACCATTAGAAATATCTTTGATTTCGATGCAGCATATCTGTTTGGGATTAAATTAGTGCCACCGTTTCCGAAATCCACTTTAATCTGGGACTCCCGTTATATGCTTATTATAAATAAAATAACAATTATATAGTAAAATTAAGTCCAGGAAACCCACATAGGATAGATTAATAATGAAAAGCGAACAACCGAAATCTGTGTAGAGAAATATTGGAATTAGAATTGTTAGGCGGAAATTGAATACATTATTTGTATTACATAACATTTGAGTTGAACCATATAACCTTGAATCATAACTTGGCCTCGACTGGTTATTGTCAGTTTCGGTAGCTTATGGTGAATTTGTGAAAGAGAAAAAGTTATACCCACCTATAGTTCTGCACATGACAGCGCTGTGTTCTTCTCGGTCTTGATCAGTAACTATTAGTACGACGAACGTAACGAAAAGAGAAAAAACATAACACATTAACGCCTTTCCGTGTAAATTACGCAAAGGCAGTATTGCGTATATCAGAAATGTTAAAACAAGAAACGGCAGCGATATCGACATTCCTAAAAAGAAATCATTTGTGAAGTCTTACCAGCTAACCTGCGGTTTCGCGGCTTACCGATAACGGTTATTCGGTTAGATATGTCTAAACTTTGAACGTCGTATTGCAATATACATAAGGCAGCTACTATTCCAATATCTTCCACGTATTCGATACAATAATGTTCAATTTCAAAGTATGTACTTATTGCTGGCATCCACAATCTACCGTCTTTTTGTAAGTAAAACTCGTCCTGGAGAGCCGTAAAATCATCATCCTCGTCTTGGTGGAGAAGACATTCACCGACGCCAGGAACATAACGAACGTTCAACGAGTTTCCCTCGTCAACGATTATGTTGCCGTATCGATAAATTGGAATAGACATATCAATACCGGTGGAATTGTTAAATATGCACCGATCACTCGCATCGTTATCATCATCATCATTGAAGTAATTGAAGATGTAATCCTTGTCGCAGCATTTTCTAATACAAGTATATTTACCATTACAATCGCAATCACTTATATAACTTTTATTGAACAATGTCAAGCTGTACGAGCTTTCATCCTTGGCCAAATCCTCAGATCTGTAACGACTAACAGGTTCGCACACCGACAATACACTCACAACAAAATTTGATAAAACTACAAACTTCAAAAGCATTGTTCGCGCTTCACTGTACGTCATCCGGTACATGCGAATAAGGTCAACTTACTTAATTACATCTATGACATTTACTAATATCCGTGGAGCCGTACGAGTTCACAAATCACCGAAGGCGGTTACGTGTCCTTCGACAACTTAGCCTTGTAACTATAAGATATAAGATCATCAGTTAAACTCGTACACACACACTTACGCTCGCATGTCAATTTTTTGGCGCAAATAATATGCCTGATGCCTTCAAGGCTTACTTCATAATATAAATAGAACTGATCTGAGGATTGCGTTTAATTAACAAACAATGTTAAAATGTTTTAATTAAGGTAAACAAACGATCTCATTAGTGGAAATAAACGGATAAAAATAAGGTTTGTTACCGTCAAATATTATCGTCCTATATCGATAGGGTATCTCAATTATAACTACCGTTTTTTAATGTTCGCACACTTACATAAAAATGGAATTCTTCTCAAGGTACACAATTTATATATTTTTTTGTTTTGGAGTTTGGACACACAAAATATTCACGTTAGGCAAACTCTAAGCAACGACGAAAATGATGTTGCTTCTATCTGTTGAATTGTCTCACTAAATCACCGGACTCTGCTGTTATAGCTAAAATGTTGAGCTGTGTATTAAGAAAAGTTTTCGTGTATCCAGTGTTAAATACACTTGCGTATATTCGATTTTTTATGATATTGATTTATAGGCTTGGCTAACAAGTGTTGAAGATTGAAACGTTCATGAATCGATAACTACAAGTTATTATGAATAAACTCGAGACAGTATTTTCTTGTATAATTTCTTGGGTTCCGTATAAAAATTATGTGCTTTTGAATGTAACAAATTTTAAATTTTGGGCTCTTTACTGTAAAGAGAAAACTGCATTACTAATGCAGGTGCCCGCTTAAAATTAAACCAGTACCAACGTTTTTCACTTTTTCGCAACCAGCCACTAAAAAACTCGACGTTTCCAATAAGGCATTTCAACGCTTTTGCTAAAATGGCGTCTGTAGGGAAAACAAACCTTTGTTTTCATTCGAATGTGAGTAATTTATGTTGACTTTTTGTACTTTTAGTGGTCGTTTTATTTAAGTTAGTTATAGAATCTGTGAAAATTACATAAATGCATAAAATTACAAATAACAGGGATTCTAAAAAAACTTAACACTGTCACGATTTCTACTACTGCCACAGTTCACTACACGACCAAATGGTACACTCATGAAATTTAAAACTTGGACACCACAATTTCTGTAAACAAAAGTTTGCACATTGTGAAGCGGGCTTAAGGGTATCATTTACAATTCTAACAGCAGGTAGTCTCAGCAGGGGTTATCTTATAGAAGGACTGTAGAATGAATCATTACACTAAGCACGTTTTAGAAAATAGGTAATTTACGTTGATTACTTAATTTTTTTCTTTAAAGAATATATTTGAAGGTATCGCTAATTAAACACCATAGCTCGATTAATTATCGAATCAAAATTTTGTTTAGGAAATGTTTACAAAATAAAATTAGAAATAATTTTGATTTAAAAAACGTCTACAAGCAATAACTTTTAAATTAAATCAAAAACTAAACATGGTTATTTGGGTTGACTGATTATTACTTATTTTTAAATAAATCTAACCTACTAATTATTGTAAGTTATTAAAAAAATCATTAAACTCTCTATTCATAATATTTAGTCCTTACAAAATGTATATTTTATGACGTTTCATTTTTTTCTGTAGTTAATATAAAAAGTGAAAATAAAAACTAAGGCAATTCTTATTGTCAACGTATATATTTAGTTTTTGACAAGAATTTATTACATAATTATAATTAAGATACCAAGTTATAGTTTAAAATTAAATGAAAACTTTTTTTTAAATAAAGGTATTACTATATAAATAAATATAAGAAATCAATAATGGGTGTGACCTCCATTATTATTGATACATTCTTGGAGGCGTCTGCTCATTGACGCTATCAAGGTATCAATATAATGGCTGCAATTAGTGCATTACGGTTTACTGGTATAAAATTTGGCCCTTGTTGTCTTCGGATAACAGCAAGTATTCGAGCCCAAACATTTTCGATAATGTTAAAATCTGGGCTTTTGCTGGCCAGGGTAACAGCTCCAAGTTATTTGCTTGTATCCAGTTGCGCACAACCTGCGAAGTATAGGGTCATCATATCCCGATAGTTAATTATCGAATGTTCCAAGAAAATATGTGTAAATAGTAAATGGAATCTACTAACGTAACGTTAAGTCGTTAATTATAGTTACATAACTCTCCTTTCATAAGATATAGTTCATATTAATATGCTTATTGTAAAGCTTCGTACACACCTGAACAACAAACCGAGGAACAAACAGAACAACGAACCGAACGGCAATCGGAACATTAATTTGGACGGTGCTACGTACGAATTTTAGAACAGATTCGCAAGTCCTGATTGTTCCACGAACGGTTTGCGGCGTTCCCGCAACTTGTCGGTTTTTCTCCGACATCAAAGAAAATGCGCGCGAATGCGTTTGCAGGTTTGGACGAATCTAAACAAAACGGCGAACAAACTTATGCGGGAGAATTAAATTATTTATTTTTGTCCTCCCTTTTGTGGGTTTGTTGTGTTTTAGGTAATATTATGGAGTTGACAGAAGAAAAATGTTTTAAATTAATCAGTGTTTAAGAATGCAAGAAAAAATGATGTCCCTATTAGCATCATTTGGGCGGGAAATTTCCAAAATAAAAAAAAGCGAAGTAAATTATAATTTTTACTCTTCTTTGTGCGTAAAAATTTGGTTGGCACTATCTTCTTGTTTTCCGCAATTTTCTTTTCTCAATAATAAATATATATGAACTGAAAACTACTGAAAATAATTATGGAACAGCACAAACGTTCCGTTTGTTGTTCGAATTGTGGAAATCATAAAAGATCGTTTGTCGTTCTGTTTGACTTTCGGTTCGTTGTTATGTTTGTTGCTCGGTTTGTTGTTCAGGTGTGTACGAAGCTTTACAACTTAAGCAACAATTTTTTGGCGAATAAAGATTAGTTTGTGATGTAATATTAGAAACACAAATTTATATCATATCAAATTTATGACAACTTAAAACCAAGAACGTGTATGTTATTGCTAAGAAATTATTAAGGAAAAAGCGCAATTGCAGTGTAAATATTTATAATTAGATATTTTCGAAAGTCCTCTATTGTAATCTTAATACTTAAAAGAAAATCCTGTCCATTAGCATTATAAGGAAATGGCTTTTACTTTATGAATAAGTTTCAATAACAATAGAATATCCTTGCTTGTTTAATTTACTTCCTTTGAGTCATATTGCTCTAAGGGTTGTTACATTGGTCATTAGAAGTATGTAATAAATAAACAATTACCTACTGTTTGAGAAGGGGTAGTGTGAACCAATAAATAAAGTAAGAAATGTAAATTCCATTTTAGTTTAAAATTTCAAGTGTTGTGAAAATGCCACCTCATCTCGGTGCTGATTTGAAAGCGCGGATTGTTTCGGAATTAGCGGCGGGCCGTAGCGTGAAATTTCACGTATGTTAGATATACCAAAAAGCACCGTAGGGCATTACCGAGTAAAATGGAATCTTGAACACACTTTGGAAAGAGCCATCGGAAGTGGTAGACCTAAAGTATCTACACGTGCTCAAGATCTCGAGTTGTTTCATTACGTAACAGAACAACCATTTGCTACATACTCCAGGGCTATAGCAGATACACATTTTCCCGGATGCCGTATAACTGCACAAAAAAGATTAAAGGAGATGGGAATAAAGAAGTATAATGCTGCTGCGAAAGAAGTTCTCAGTGACGAAAATATGAGACGTCGTCTGGAATTTGCAAGGCGATATGTGAACGAACCTTTGGAATTTTGGAATCGAGTGATTTTTAGCGACGAAAAAACGTTCAATAGCCGCAACGATGGACCACTAAAAGTTTTTAGAATGGAAGGAACTCGTTACGAAAATAATCACATATGTCCTAAAAAACGAAGTGGTTATTTTTCTGTGAATGTGTGGGATTGGGTTAACGCGCGGCGTCCAGGAGTTTGTTGGGCTATCGATGGACGTCTTGATTCTGCTGCGTATTTAGATATTTTGGAAACTATTATGAAACCTTCAGTCGAAGTGTTTTATCCAGACGAAGATTATATTTTCCAACAAGTAAGTATTCTTATTTCACTATACTTTCTCCAAAAAATAGTTCGGGATCTGTTGAATTAACATTTTCATAATGTATTTTTGTTGTTAAAGGACAACGCCCCTATTCATACTTCGCGGGTTGTGCGCAATTGGATACGAGAAAATAACTTGGAGCTGTTACCCTGGCCAGCAAAAAGCTGAGATTTTAACATTATCGAAAATATTTGAGCTCAAATACTTGCTGTTATCCGAAGACGACAAGGGACAAATTTTATACCAGTAAACCGTAATGCACTAATTGCAGCCATTGATACCGCATGGGAAACAATACAATATTACTTTTGTCAATACAATGTTGCAACGTTTTCAAATATTTAGTAAACGTATTAACTAGTAATTAAAAGTGACGAATTTTTCATTTATGAATAATACCATTGATGATACATATCTTGGATTTTAATGACAATGTTTTTTTAATAATTTACTAAAATACATGCGAAGCGTTATTTGTTAAAACAGTTTGGTTTGGTCGGTGTTAGATAAATAAGAAACAATTATTTTACAAATTATGCTTGCACTTTATTTTTAACTTGCAAATAATAATGTTGACATTTGTTTGTCATTTAATAACTTCGTTAGGAATAAAGTAGAACATACTGGGAGAAATACCACTAGAGTTCAGAAACGCAAAATTATTGGTTTTTGTATCTACTTGTTTTTACGTGTTCAGTTGAAAAGGATTTTAAATAAAATTGGTTTTCAAATTTTTCAATTCAAAAGGCAACAAGTTACCGTGTTTTTAGGGAAAGTGGGTTCCACTAGACCTTCAAATTTAAATTCACTTGGTAATAAACCTATTCCTATTACTTCTAAAAATAAAAGTACTAGATTTTAGCTTGAGGTGTGTTGTCTCCCGACGCGGTGCGGATAATACGTGTATAATACACTATTCTTTTCTGTGACGAAATAAATGACGATTTAATATTGAAAAATCATATTACAATAGAATTAGAAAATTATTGAGGGAAATTTGGTGTTAAAAATAGTACTCACTTTTTTCCCGAGGGAAAAAAATAATTTACGAAAAGTGACACTTTGTTATCTGTTAGTAGAGATAAAAGTTAGGATTTTATTCTTTGAAACTGTATCAAAATATCATGGTTTCGAATTAAAATAGTTTAATTAAAGTAAAATAGCTCATTAATTATAAACATTGTTTCAAAAATTACAATTCCAACTGATCTAAAATATTAGTAATAATTTACAAACAATTTACACATAAATAATAACGTACCTAATACAATGCTATACATAAAACATATCCAAACATTTACACTTATTTATGGAGATAATATTCTTATTTTACGGTGTGGTTTTGTGACATCACTGTAATTATAGCTATTAGAAATATGTTTATTAGCCTCCCACTTTAAGGTTCGATATAGTTTTATTTTAACCAACTGATCGATAATTAACAGTTTATGAGTGTCGCATTCTCTGAACCATGAATTCACACTGCTGTTGAGACATTTTTATACGGAGTTTAATTTTTTCCAATAAACCATAATCTGTTTTAAAAGATGAAATTCTTCAGTAAAAGTTTCAATAAAAAACACAAATGTATTACGAGGAGTCTTCCGGATTATCGTTTATGAGTCACATTCCTTATCGGCTTAGTCAGAAATTCTACAATTGCATACTTTTAGCAACACCTTTAGTAAATGTGTAGGCTTGTTATAATATTGTTTAGATGCAAACAGTTGAGTACGTTAGATTGTAATATAAGAAAATTCAACATTCGTTCCAACATAAAAAGGGATAGCGTTTCTATGTTAAAAATTTTAATTTCAATGACCAAAATTTAGAAATTTACTTGCGTAAGCCTAATAGATTTTAAAACATTTTCAACGGATAAACGATGTTAATGTAATAAATATATGAGTATGGAATTTTCAAAAGTATTTAAAGAAATTGTTTTTTTTGGGAGAACGTTTTTCAACGATTTCTTTACGAAATTAATACTTTTAAATCTGCAGGTTTTTTTCATAATAATAAACTTTATTCACATGTGTATGTATACAATCTTTGTACATATATGTGTTTGTCATGATGGTATAACCATTGTTATAACCTTACGTAAGAAAGATACAAATAAATATTATTACATTGAACAATTAACAGACAATAGAAAAAAATATATAACAAAGGACACACATTTAATTAGTACGTCGACAAAATCAATAAATTCTTGTATATTGTAGAACGCATGTTTTGTTTGTTTGTCAACATTGACTCAATGCACCAATATTTCAATCAACGGCATGATGCATTGGCAACAATGTCGTGCCTTAGCATAAACTATCAGCAAAATTACAGTTTTCTATTTCACATTTATCGGCAATTCTGTTCTGTAAATTCTACAATACAATTGACGTATTTTCTTAGCACAAAGCGATACTACCGACCTCTGATGTTTAGAACAAATTTCGGGGTCGCATAATCCCGTAAGGTTGACTATCTTTACCAATATTTCAATCAACGCTTAAAGTAAGAGTACCTTTTAGTACTAGAGTACCTGAAAATGTAATAATCTAGTGTCACAAATGCTTAAAAGTTAAAGACAAAAAAGTTATGCGTTAAAATAACCGTTGGCCTACCCAAAACGGACGCCTATGACCGGTACTAGAAATTCGCAATTGATGGAATCGATTCATCTCTAAAGGCTAAACAAACATACCAGTTTTTGCTTTTCTAAGTAGAAGCGTTCTGGAGGTATTAAAAAAAACTATTTACAAGGAGCCATCTTCAAAGAGCTCTAGCTCCCCTTAGGAAGCATTTTCGGACTAGGTGAATTGGGTTAAATTGTCTTAAAATTATCTGAAGAATCTCCGGTCTTCGTTTGTCAGGAGTGTTTCTGGACACACTGTATACGTTGACAATAAGAATTGCCTTAGTTTTTATTTTTACTTTTTATATTAACTACAGAAAAAAATGAAACGTCATAAAATATACATTTTGTAAGGACTAAATATTATGAATAGAGAGTTTAATGATTTTTTTTAATAACTTACAATAATTAGTAGGTTAGATTTATTAAAAATAAGTAATAATCAGTCAACCCAAATAACCATGTTTAGTTTTTGATTTAATTTAAAAGTTATTGCTTGTAGACGTTTTTAAATCAAAATTATTTCTAATTTTATTTTGTAAACATTTCCTAAACAAAATTTTGATCCGATAATTAATTGATCTATGGTGTTTAATTAGCGATACCTTCAAATATATTCTTTAAAGAAAAAATTAAGTAAGCAACGTAAATTACCTATTTTCTAAAACGTGCTTAGTGTAATGATTCATTCTACAGTCCTTCTATAAGATAACCCCTGCTGAGACTACCTGCTGTTAGAATTGTAACTGATACCCTTAAGCCCGCTTCACAATGTGCAAACTTTTGTTTACAGAAATTGTGGTGTCCAAGTTTTAAATTTCATTACATTACAAATTAATTAAACGTATAAACTATATTAAAATCTTATAACTCAATGATAAAATCCATCTAACTCTACGTAAGTTTGCCCTGCAGTAGCCATTTTTAAAGGTCTTTGACAGCTATCTTTAGTTACAGGACTGTGAAGTTTTGACTTACAGGCTGTTACGCGCCGCTTTGAACAGAAATACCTAGTTTTTTGAACTTGTAATTGAAGTTAGTAAGTAGTGGGATAAATACTAATTTCTTAAGGTTTTTAATTAAATATTTAAAGTAGTAAAAATATTTTTGTTTCTTATAAAAAATCCATAAAAAAATTTTTTAAGCAATTTTAACTAAGTTGGACTAGCTTAATTTTTAAAATTTTTTTTCGAATATAGCTGATAGCCTAAAGATTATGCCATCCAAGTCTGAAAATGGGCACAAAAAGTCGTTTAGGAGCTAGGCCGGTAACAAACGCCAAAGCTCTCTGCCAAGACGCACGCGCGCCTGGCAATAGTGGCAATATGTTTGCTTATGGCGTCCTATATAAAATTTAATAAATTTTTAGTATAAATGAATCGTGTTAAGATTTAATTGAAATACAAGCGAAATATCTACATGATGTATTTACATTACTATAAGTTCATAAGTACAGATATATTTACACAAATTTATACACATTTATTTACATACTTTTATAATTTTTTGAGTTTCACTATTGCTTGTTTGTTTTATTATGATACTACCAGCAGAAGGAATGAATGCATGATACTTTTTTGTACCAGGTATAGTCACCGAAGAATCAAATCTCTTTTTTAGAAATACCCTGTTTTCTTCAATTTTCTCTTTAGAAGCGTAGTATACATATGTTTGAAGCATTGATGATTTGGCCCATTGATATAACCTCACCGGTGTTGTTATGGCATTATTGGGCGTAGCCTGTTAACTTGCCCTTTATCATGTGAAGTGGCGTGAAAATGAAATTTTGCTTCTGCTGTAAAATCTTTTTTGATATAGATTAAGGCTGTTCTCTCAGGGAGCTATAAAGTTTATGTAAATTTTATTTTTAGAAATATTTTCCTGATTTTCCACAAACATATAGCTAACATTATTATTTATGTCGTGCAGGAGCTATTTTTTTTATTTTCGTCTTTGTTGTATTTAATTTAATTAAAACGTAAAATAATAGAAAAATGGATTTCCTTATAAGCCCAAATTTCGACTCCTGCGCGACATAGATAATAATTTTCTGAAATCCCTAAATTTTTTTTTTAAATTTTTACTTAAAAATCAATGAGAAAAATTAACATTAAGTAAACGATAAATACTGAAAACTCTTGGAGAATTGTGAAATAAATGTACTGCGGGCGAATTTTTCTGAGCGCAACAGGCCAGACTTGGAAGCCGATTAAAATTAATAGATAAATAATATATTGTTGAATTGTTGATGTCAATTTTTTTTGTACATGACGTGTACTTTAAATAGTTTTAGAAAAAAAAAAAAATGCTCCATTAGTAATATTCAGGATGATTCATAACTATTAGGACATAGGCTGAGGGAGGGTTATTTAGGCTAAAATATGACCATAGAAACCAATATTCCTTAATAAAATATTATTGCTGTGGAAAAGATACAGAACGGTAATTTAAATTTTTTTTTTATTTTTTGTTAATAATTTCACTGTAAATTTATCAATTTTTATCAAAATCAGCAGAGAGGCATAACTTTAGATCAAGAACATTATTTTATGTACTATTTTACAATTTGTTGTAGGGGGCGCTACGGGAATGATTCCTGATGATGAAATCGACTGGTAACTTTTTTTCAGGAAACTTTTTAGTGATTTTGATTAGAGAATATGACGTAAGCATCATTTCTACACAATATTGGTACTCCTGTTTAAATACGATAATTTCATTTGTTTCGAGAAAACGCAGTTGAACTGAACAGTTCGTAGTGTCAGATGGGGATTTCAAATATTACTTTATTTATTAAGGGTACGTTTTGGACTGTCAGATAATTATGCTTCTTGTAGATTTTAATAAGAATTGATACATTTACAGTGAAATTATTAACAAAAATAAAGAAAAAAAATTTTTTATCTAACGCATTGTATCTTTTTCCGCCGCAATATTTTATTAAGGCATATTGTGTTTTATGGTCATATTTTGGTCTAAATAATCCGCCCTTAGCCTATGTCCCAATAGTTATAAATTACCCTGTATATGTATTTACTGGTAACTATGTTTTGTTCGTGAAGATGATATTTTAATATCTTTTGGTAAGTGTAGAAAGTGGCAGTGTCATGCTTTAAATCATCTGACACCATTACTACACTCCCGTGTTTCAATTCCTGATCTTGTTTATAATAATAAACAGATGTGAGGAGTGTCGCTTGATCATTATTCCAATGGAATGACTGGGCAGCATCTTGTACAACAAAGCTGTAGTTTTCAGCAAAATCGCACTGGGTAATAACGTCGCCTTCTAAAACGGCGTCCTTTAAGATTCTGAAATATTTTGCTTGCTGTTTTGCTATAAAAGCATTAGACTTTAAAAGATCCAGAGCCGAGCAAAGACTGTCTACGAAATCATCTGATGGCTGAACTTGAGATGCGATAGTAAAACTGTGTATTCGTCGCTTGATTCTTATCAAATGTTTTTATAAGATGCTCCCGAATTTCACGCAGACCAGGACAACGTTCGCTAACTGGCGATTTATTCGACATCAAGTGGCACATTGTGGTTGGATTAACGCACATCATCCTTTGCAAGAAATCCTTGTAAGATGTTAGAAAGATCGCAGTATTTTTAGTAATATCCGGAATGCCAGCGCCCTCTAACATCAATTTAACGTTTTGATGATAAACGCAAACGCACACAACATGAGTTCCAGAATCACCTGCTAAAATGCATTGGCCAACTTTTAATCCAGGGTATCCTTCTTTAAATTGGCGATAGAGCTCGTTGATGTTACACATAAACTCGTTTGCCATCGTCTAACTTTCTAGACACGAAATCTTTCTTGCCAGACATAATTCTTGAATTATCTTCTCTTAGGTAAAAAATCAACCTCTCCTGGATTCGGCAAAGATAAAATTCCATTCTTTTCGACCAGTTCTCTGGCCTTTTTTGCTTGCTATATCGATGTATTGATCTCTTCAGCAAGCCCACGTTCACTCCACGATTTTGAAGCTACAGTGAGAATCATAGTTTTTAGCGACACAGAGGTTGACGGGTTATTGAACTCTTTTTTAATTGTTTGAGTATTTCGCTGTCATTATACGGAGCCATATTACTAGTATGAAAAAGATTTAACAAGAAAATTCAAAAACTACACACAAAACGTTCGTCACGCGTCCGTTTGACTACGAAGTTGCCAAGCTACTAAGTAAAATAACGGCCAAATTTAAAAATAGATCATCATAATTCCGTCTCTTTTACCCGTTTAACGAAACTTTTGTGGGTGGGTTTGCGCCCAAAATATTTTACCTCAGGAACTGTACATACATGGCGCTACGGAATATGATATTACTTAAAATTACTCGCAGTAACTGACGCCAAGCGCTAGCAAACCATGGCATTGTTAACCGGTCTAGCTCTTAAACGACTTTTGTTGCCATTTTCAGACTTGGAGGGGATGATTTTTAGACTATCAGCTATATTCAAAAAAATTAAAAATAAAGCTGGTCCAACTTTGTTAAAATTGCTTAAAAAAAATTTTTATGCATTTTTTTTTACTATTTAAATATTGAATTAAAAAGGCTTTAACAATTAAGTATTTATCCCACTACTTGTTTAATTCAGTTACAAGTTCAAAAAACTAGGTACTTCAATTCAAAGCGGCGCGTACCAGCCTGAACTCAAAACTTCACAGTCCTGTAACTCGGTAATTAAAATGTTCAGCGCAAATATATTTCGTATCGGTATCGACACCACATATCGGTACAACATAACCAAAAATTATTCAAATCGGAAACGTCGAGTTTTTTTAGTGGCTGGTTTGACGTGAAATGATTTCCTCGAATCGACCCCCATAATGCTACCAACCCACAGTTGTCTGAAATGGCCCAAAAGTTGGTCAAAACCTAAAGACACAATTTTTTCGCAAAGAAAATTCCACCTAACGGGTTTTTGGGATCGTTATAGGCTATTTGTTGAGAACACATTGCGAGCGATCCGATAAATTTTGTACGTTAGATTTTTATCAAAATAACCCCTATTGTATAATATCATCAGAAATACATCATCTCCCCCGGAATGTAGAACGTTCCATAGATACAAGCAGTAGATTCTCTATACGTGTTAGTGTTTCCTTCAGTCACCGATAGATGGCGTTATGCGTTGGGTTTCCGATTTCGTCATTGATTGAATATCACGATTATAGTGTCATGATTGATATCGATTCAGAATATATTATATTTTGATCAAAGATAGCTGCGCGCTGAATACCGGAAATAATGTTACCGCACGACAGAACAACGCAATAATTTAAAAATAGATTTTTTTAAGTTTTTAATATTTCATTTGTATAAATATTACTAGGATATACTATCCAGTTTGTTTGAATTAATCTTTAATTTTAAATTGAATTTTAGGTGCGAAAATAACAGGAAACTAAAATATTATAATAATGTAACACGTATCGCCACCTATCGGCAACTTTGGAAAATCGTCAAATATAGAATCATCTGGGTCTTATACATTCCGGGGGAGATGATGTATTTCTGGTATCACTCAATTTCAATTTATTTTTCTTACATACATTAACAAATATTTGATGCAATTATAACAATAACAAAATAAACAAAAAATTTCTAATTTTTTTTTCTATCAATTTTTTTTCTACAACTTTCTTCATCCACTCAATCCCTCTCCTTTCTCTCCCAGCAACACTCTTCTCACTCCTTTCTCAGCTCTTATTTTATTGCACTCTTGCTTCAAATGTTCTATATTTTCCCACCCCTCCCTACACACTCAACACTTTTTATCTTCGTACTTCTACTAGTACTTGTTTTTATTTTTTTTTATTTTTCTACTATGAATTTTGCGATTCGTATTGTAATATCTTTCTCTAATTTGTGCTCTTCTTTCTTGCGCCTGTGAGTTCAATAAATTTCGCACGTTAGATTTTCATGAAAACAACCCCTATTCATCATCATCATCATCTTCACGTGTAAGACCTGTGGTCCGTTACGTCACTCAAATCTGATTTTGCCATCTCCTCCTGGGGCGACCTACAGATCTTCTTCCTCTAGGCCTATATCGAAAAATTTTCTTTGGTAGTCGGGTGTGATTCATTCTATGCAGGTGTTCTCTCCATGCCGATCTATATTCTTTTATCTTTTCATTTAGACTGTATATGTTTAGCTCATTTCTAATATCAGTATTTCTTGTTCTGTCAGTTTTTTTATAACCTGCCACAACCCTTATTTAATTTATTAATTTATATTTGTTAACAAAATGATTCGGTTCTTTGCTTAAACAACAAGACCTTTAATTAAATGAAGAATAACACAACTCTATCTATTTTCTTTTATTTATATAACTTATTCTAACAACAGAAAACGCCAAAAACTTTACTCGGACACGTGTTTCAATAGCTAAGCTATCATCATCAGCGATACAGTATCGTTGGTGATGATAGCTTACCCACTTCATTCACTCATTTACTTTTTCTCTTTTCCTCAATAACGTCATTCTCTTTCTCCTTTTTCCCCTCAATTCACCATACTCTTCCATCATATATTCTAAGTTTTTCCAACCTTCTTTACACGACCTACACCTACTGTTTTGTCCTTCCACCAATAGTTATTTTTTCTTCCTCCCATTAGATAACTGGGTTTCCTTTCCGTCCTTATCTCCCAATATTTTTCATTGTACTATCCTTCTTTTATTGTCTCCGCTCTTTCTTGAGTTTGTGAATCCTAATCTCTTCTTACTACATCTGCCTCCACATTTCTTCCTTTTTGCTTTATCCTTCTATCTCTTCTCTCGCGTATCCTCCTCTTCGTAATACCGTTTCCTTTTCTCTTCTCCATACTTTCATTTCTTTCCATTTTTGCATTTTTTATTTTCTTTCAGCATTCATATAATATTTCTTTCTCTCTCTTGCTTTTCCTCTTCTGCTCATACTTCATCGCCCTTCTTTCTGTCCGAATACCTCTCTAATTTTACATCTTCTTCAGTGTCCATTTCCAGTATTTCTGTCGAATTCCTTCTAACTCCTTTCATTTCTTCCATCCCTATATCACCGCTCCATATGTCAATACTCCTTCGGCTATCCTATCAAATACCCTTCTTTTTTCTCTAGGTCTTTTCCAAACATTCTTTCTCCCATCCCCTATACCTGTTTTACTATATTATTTTCTTCTTTTTTCTATTTCTTGGATATGCTCTTTATCCTTGCTGTCTTAGCTTATCATACATCCCAATATCTATATTTGTCCACTTTCTCTAATTTTTTTTCTTTCCATCACTATTTTACTTTTCTTTTTCTCCTTTTTTTGCTTAAACTCCATAATCTTTGTCTTCTCCACATTCGCCTCAAACTTATCTCCCATTAAATATTTCCTTATCACTTTTATTATTCCCCTTTAACTCCTTTGCATTTTTCGCCACTGCCACTAAACCATCTACATACACAAGTACCCAAACATACCTCTTTTCCACCACAATTTCCTCTACTTGTTGTTTTTACAATTCCTTCTCCATATCCCCTATGCACAGCGGAAACAAACAAGGCGACTAATTGAACATCCCTGTCTTAATCCTCTCCATGTCTTCTTTTTTGCATTTCTATTTCCTTCAGCATTCATATAATATCTCTTTCTCTCTTACTTTCCATCTTCTGCGCATATTTCATCGCCCTTCTTCCTGTCCGAATTCTTAACCTCTCAAATTTTACATCTTTTTCAGTGTCCATTTCCAGTATTTATGTCGAATTCCTTCTAACTTCTTTCATTTCTTCCATCCCCATATCACCGCTCTATATGTCTTTACTCCTCCGACTATCCTATCAAATAGGCTTCTTCTCTAGGTCTTCCCTAAATATTCTTTCTCCCAACCCCCATACCTGTTTTACTATCTTATTTACTTCTTGTTCTATTTCTTGGATATGGTTTTTATCCTTGCTGTCATAAATTATCATACATTGCAAATATCTATGTTTGTCCACCTTCGCTAATTCTTTTTCTTCCCAACACCTTTTTACTTTTTTTCTCCCTTTTTTGCTTAAACTCCATAATTGTCGTCTTCCCACATTCGCCTCAAACTTTTCCCCTATTCAATATTTCCTTATAACTTGTATCATTCCCTTTCATCTCTTTTTCTTTATTCGCTACTGCCACTATGTCATCCACGCACGCAAGTACCCAAACTTTCCTCTTTTCCACCACAATTTCCTCCACTTGTTGCTTTTCCAATTCCTTCTCCATATGCCCTATGTACAGCACAAACAAATAAAGCGACTCATCTCTGTCTTAATCCTCTCCTTGTTGTAAATTCATTTCCTAACTCTTCTATCACCCTTATCCTGAAGAAAGTATCTCCTCATGTATTTCAAAAGTATTTCTCTCCACTTTGTCAAATGCTGTTTTTAAGTTTATAAATCCCGAATACATTTTCCCACCCTTCGTTCCTATCTGTCTATTTACCTTGTGCTTTAATATGTATATATTGTCTATTATCCCCCTTCCTTCTCTGAATCCCGCTTGTCAGTATGGCATCAACTTTTTCTTTTCAACTTTCTCTACCACTCTTTTCCTGAGTATCTCTCCATAGACTCCCACACTTAATAGACTCACTCCTATAAAACTTTTTGCTTTCTCCTTGCACCATTCATTATAGATCGGGCGTATTATTACCTCTCTCCACTGCCGTGAAAATCCTTCTCCTTTCTATGTCCTTTCTATTGTCCCTTTTAATCTCTCTCTCAAATTCTCTTCCGTGTACTTCCAATGTTCCCCATTGGCCCCAAACGTCCCCCCTGCCTTTCCTTTCTTAATTTTTCTGTATTGCCTTTTTATTTCCTCTTTTCAATTTCCCTTCCCTACTTTTCCCTCTTTTTTTACACATATCTTCTCTTGTCTTTTCTTCTATTCCTTCCAGCATCTTCTTGCAATGTTCCACCCTAATCATCTCCTTCTACATTTATTTCTGACTTCTTTCTTCTTATTCTCCTTGTTTCTACCTACTCACATGCTTGTCCTTCATTTCTTATTTCCACAACATATCCTTTCAACTTTTTGGTGTATTCTTCTTTTCTTTTTTTGCGTATTTTTTTTCATGTGTGTTTTTAGGCGTTTTTAATTAAATATAAAATATGAAAGGTGATCAGTACTTTACAGTACTTCATGGTCAAGAACTAAAACAGGTTTGTTCCCGAGAATCACCACTTTAATTTCTGGACTAGGTTATGAAGACTCTCTTCCATTTCCTTTCCTTCTTCGGTTCCTATTGCTCTTCCTTGTTCTTCCTGTAGTTTTCTAGACTCTTCTTCGTTCATACCTCCTTTTCTCCCTTTCCTTATGCTTTCCTTTCTGTATCTCTCCTCTCCTACTATTGTCACTTCCATCGGTTGATGGTCTCACTCTTCCTTCTCTACAATCTTAAATTTCTTTACGGCTTCCAAAACTGTTTCATTGACTATTACATAATCAATCACCGACCCCTGTCCTATTATTATTTTACTTTCTTCCTCTTTCACTATTTCTTCTCTCGTCGCCCCTGATCTCCCTCTCATACACGGTTATTACGTTATATATCTCTCCCATTTCCGTTTTTACCTCCGCTTTTATCAGCCTTTCCCATTTTTTCGGTCTCTCTTCATATTCTACATCTTTTAAATTCGTCCTTCCACAAGTACGTGTTTTCATTTTTCTTATTCCTTCCCTACACACTCTACACCTTTTATCTTCGTCCTTCCACCAGTACTTGTTTTCATTTTCTTCATTTCCTACTCTGAATATTACCATTAACCTTTTATCCACAAATCCCATTCTTTCGGTTATATACTTTGGTTTTTCTTCTGCTACCTCTCTGGTCTTTCCAACCTCTCATTAGCATTTTATTGTGCAATTTTTTGTTCCCCGAACGTTTTCAGTACTACTTCTTCACTTACATGTTTTGTGCTAGATCCTATTTCTTTCTTTCTCTATGCCCACTTTTTCTTATTTCTCCTTCTTCCGTTTTTTGGAATACCATTGTCTTAGATTTGTTCATATTCATCTTTGCATTATTTCTATCTAGGTATTTTTTCATCACCCCGATTACTCCTTTCATTTCGTTGCCATTTTTAGCTGTTACAACCAAATCGTTATCAATAATGCCAGCACCTACATTGTTTTCTTCCCTGTCACAACTCCTCCTCTTTGATATTTTCTCAAGTCATCTTTCATATCTTCTGAATCTATTGAAGATAGACCTGGACTAATTGGATACCTCTTCGTCAGCCTCTTCCTCACCCAGAATGCTTTACCTAATTCTCCATTCCTTTATATCCTACATTTAGTCTTATGATATTTTTTGTTCTCTCTACTAATTCTTCGTTTATTTTTTTCTTTCTTTGTTTTTTTTCTTATTTATCCTTGTTTCTTTGTTTTTCTCTTACTTCTACATTTATTCACAAATTTTCTCTTGGTTTTATATTCTTTATCATTTTCTCCAATGTTGTCTTATTCTTCTGTCCTTTTGTTACATTCCTCTTTGAGATTTTTCTTCTTAGCTTCCTTAATTTTTCTATATCCATTTTTTCTTTTTTTCCATCTTCTCCTTCCCCTTCTTAACACTTTTTTGTCTCTTTACCGTCTCTTCTATTATCTTTACTACTATTTTAAATTGTTTCTCTACTTCTTCCCCTGTATCTTGTACTTCTTCCATCTTAGTTTCGTATTTTTCCATTTCATACTTTGTCTAATTTTTTTCATTTTCTATTTATTCCTTACCTCTTTTTCTCCTTAGTTTAATATTACTTCTGACGGTTGGTGGTCGGATTCCCCACTTCTTCCTATTTTTAGTTTTTCTATCATCTCTAAACTCCTTTCGTTTACTATTGCATAATCTATTACTGATTGTCCCTTTTAACTTATTATGTATGTGTGTTCTCTTAGCCCTCCCTCCTCTATGTTTTTATTTAAAATAGTCCATCCTCTTTTATTGCTTATTTTATTAAATTTCTTCCTTGATCATGTATCTTTTTATCTATTGACACTATTTATCTCTCTTTCCCATTTACCAGCATTCGTCCCTCTCCTCTTGTGCTTGCATTAAAATTATCTTCTATTATTGCTTATCGATGTTTTTCTTTACTATTTCTGTCCTTTATCACGCCTGTATAATTATACCTTCTTTTGCTCTACCCTTCTTGTCTTTTCTTTAACAATTGTATTTTCCAGTCGTACTCTTCACGGAAAATTTCTTTCTATTTCAATCTTCAATCTTTTTCTTCTAACCATGTCATCGCTAGTCCCACCAACTTAAATATTTCCAAAATCGTTCCCCTTATATTTTTATTTCTATCATCTTTCTTTTACTAGTTTTTACAACCTATTTTGTTTTTCCCTCTCCACCCCTTCTGCTTTTAGTTTTTGTTATTCAACTTTTTAACCTTGCCTCCTTTTTAATTTAACTTTCCTTCCTCCACTTTCTAACTTTTTGCTTTTGGCCTTATGTTTGCTTGTATTACAATTTCCTTGCTTCTCATATCGTCATCACTTTTATTAGAACTATCCCTTCGCGTAACCTACTTTTGTACAACCCATCAAAACCTCTTTCCAACTAATACATTCGCCGCTTATCCCGTTTAATTACTTACCATCACTAAAACAATATTCAGAAGAGTAACTGACTGTCGGCACCTTTGAAATATTTAAGTCACCCCGCCATTTTAGGGTGCTACAAAACAGAGTAGTACTGGAAATGACTGTACTTAACAAATTTTAGGGTAAACCAAACTTTTAAAGGAACTTTCGATAAACGTTCCCATTTGGAGCATTCCCAAGCTGCCTACGTCTTTGATTTTCGGGTGGTTGTGTGTCCTGACAACACTCGTTCTGCAGTAGTTTTAGTGCCCATAATAGAGCTACTTGTTGCAGCTGGCTCTATTATTCACACCGATTTTTCTTTCCCCTTGCACGGCTATGTTCATTCTATTGTGAACCACAGCCAAAATTTTGTTCGTTAGTTGCTATTTTTTTATCATATATAACACTCTGAAGAGGTAGCAAGAGGAAACTCTTGAGCCTTTCTGAGGTAGGAGGTTTTTCTCCGTCGGACCAACAGAATTGCACTTTACTCCGTCTGCACGGTGACTGGGTTAGTAGCCGAGTTTACCGAGCATTCTGTCCCAAACCAGGATAAAAGAGGTGGGAAAATCCTTATACTGCTGCAGTGTAGTGGCAAAGAGTCTGCAAATGGAACTACGATGCCGATCGCACTCCGGTGAGGGCGATACTACACGCTGCTTCTGGAAAACTCCATCTCAAACGGCAGGAGTAGACACTGAAAACCCATCAGGGGAAAACGTCAACGTGGTAAATATGACACGGGAAGAAGAACAAAGAATAACGGTGAAAAAGAGGAAACTGTAATTTGATTTAGGCAGTATCCTAGGGGTTTTCCCAGACAAAGGGAATCTTATAGGAAAGTTCAGAAGAATTTTGAGAAAGTTAGGTTCAGACGGTGACAGAATGAGAAAGTGACAGAAAGTGAACTCAAAGAGTGGGTAGAAAGAGTGAATACCGCCGTTAACATATCTTCGACAACAGATACGCTAAATACTTTTGATGAGGTAACGATAGCAAGAGAAAGAGAGTAGAGTAGTTAAAGAAATGAGTACGCAAACATATTGCAATGGGCTGTGGGTCACAAATTAAGTGGAGTGAAATTTAATTTAAATAACGAAATGTGTGTCATTCAAAATTAGTATTATGCAAAGTATAACTCAGTTGATGTCACCTTTCCTTTTGAGCAGAATTTAAAAACTCAAATAAAAAAATTATGTTGAACTAAATTTTCCATTTATTGTCCTTAAAACAACGATTAAAAAAATTTTATAAATTTTTGTTTCAGTTAAAACAAAATTAAAAGAAAACCTATTTCCCTACAGCGACAGCTAACTTATTCTACACACCTATCAAATACACAACATAAGATAATTGTGATAACAATTTATACATACTTAAATCTACTAATTTTATCAAACACAAGGAATTAAAAAAAACTAAAAATATTTAACTACTATAAAGTCACCTACTTGTTAATATGGTTTTGATTATGACGGCATTGTTAATTTCATTGCTGGATAAGATTTTCTATACTGCTATCTTGCTGCACTCAAATCCAATACACCTTTTTAATTTACGTGCGGGCCAACGATAAGGTCCTCATGTCCATTTGTCTTCGTTCAAGCCGTTTCATATTTTAGCTGGCGTAATGATCTTTGAATTTCGATTAATATTGTAAATTTTACAATATTATAATGTTCGAACTGCAACCTGCACTTTGTTCTTTATTTTAGTCAGCACTAATTTTGATTTTTAATAACACTGAACTAATAAATGTAATTCTTTACTATAAACTCGTGCACTGTTCATACTACGTGCCTCCGGTCAATGTTCATTCCTCGACCCTCAAAACAAATTTCTTCGCCAAAGTCGTTTTATCTATCTCGGCACAACCAATCAAAACCGTATATAACTACTTTGAAAATATTCTAACACTAATCTAATATAAACTAACTATGTACTACTAATTACATACTAATAAATTTAATCTAAATTAATCACAAGGTGCCATAAACTGATAAAAAAAAATTAAATGTAGATTTGAAAATGTATTCATATTTTGAAATTGACGGATTACTAAAACATCGCAATATATACGAAAGGAAAAGGAAATACTTAAAAATAATGCAAAAGAAATAGAAGGTGAAAAGACCTTAGAGAAGTTTATAGAACTAACTAGTGAAGAAGAGTGACCAGATAAGACATACGAGTATGTAAGTTTTAAAAAGGAAAAAGAATTGACAGAAGTAAATAATGTAGTATATGTAGTAGAGAACGAGAAGGAAATAAACGAAGCTAAAGAAGAAATAAAACAATGGAAAGACAGAGGAGAAGAAGTACATAAACTGGCGGATCTTTGTAACAAAAAAGAAGAAACTGGATTTTACTATATATTAAGAGAGAGCAGTGAGGTAATTAGAAAAGACACAGAAGAAAGATAAATGTTATTGGTATGCTTAAGGACAGCAAGAAGGGAAAGTGAAAGAAATATGTAAGGGCGTAGATGATCTGGTGGGATCCTTGACAGCTCAACGGATATTAGAAGTAAATATACGAGCGTGCGGAGTATATACTAATAAATAAATTACGATTCACTATATACACAAAGCGAAAAAACAAGGAGAATAGAGTAATATATGGGGAGAAAATATGATTACGTTGTTTATAAGAATAAAGAATGGATATGATGAAAAATTGAGGAAAGAGGTTGATGTAAATGAATCTGGGGTAAGAGTAATGGAAGACGTACAGAAAGAGGAGAATTGGCTATTACATTAAACAAAAGAAAGGAAAGAGAAAATGCAAAATGAAAGAGAACGAGGCGGAGGAAGAAAGTAAAAGGTATGAAACTAGCATAAAATGGAGAACATATAAGAAGAGCTTATAGTTGTTATAGCGTATGTTAGAATGAAATGTAGGAATTGACAAGAATGTATAGAAGAAAGAGAAAAGGGAAAAGAAGTGTAGAGAAAGGAAGGTGACGAAGCAAAGAAGAAGTCGAGTGATAAGAGCGAGTAAAGAAAAAGAATAGAAGAAATTGTTGAATGATTTGGGGAGAGACTTATATGGAGATGAGTACAAAATCGTTACTGGAAGACTAGGAATGAAAGCAAAAGTAGGATAAGTGAGGTAAAGTGCATCTTGGAACACTCGACGTGAGAAATGCTTTTAACAGCTTGGGATGGAGAGGAATAGTAAATGAGATGGTGGATTTTGGGTTTCCAATATACACGAGGAACATCATTAGAGGCTATTTGAAGGATAGGAAACTGTTGATTAGAGAAAGAAGCAGCAAGGAGTACTACAAGAGTCGGTTCTCGGGTCCCTCTTGTAAAACATATTCTATGATTACCAATGCTAGAAGGGATTCGATTCATGAGATATGCGGGTTACTCGGCTGTGTTAGCTGCTGCAAAAACGCCGGAGGAGCTGAGAAGATGCGTTAAATTGCGTTAGAAAGATTAGAGGAATAGATGGGAGAGAATTTTCTGAGCTTGGCACCGAAAAAAATAGAAGCAGTGGTGCTAGTCGGCCAAAAAAGCATAAGAAGTTTTGAGTTTAAGATAAGGAGAAAAAGAGTGAGGTGCGCGAAAGTTGTAAAATACTTAGGAGTGTGGATTGGAGAAAATGGAAGCATGAACAAGTATGTGGAAACGCAGAGAGATGGGTGAACATAAGATGCCCAGCGTGGGGGCATTAGTAGTGAAAAAGGCGTGGTGGTGTCAATTATATTGTACGAATCACCAGATTGGAGATTTAGAATTAAATCGAGGCACCCCGTTACAATATTATACAAGGTATGAAGGAGAGGCACGGTAACAAGCACTATTGGCTGAAATACCACCCATAAAGTGCAGGGAGAGCATCAGGAATGGTCCAATTCCTATTCATGGATGTTTTGGGTCGTATTTGAAGAGGATCGAAAAGAGAATGAACGAGAAGTGTGTATATGATAGATCAAAGCAAGCAAAGCATGTTCTGGAATGAGTAAGATGTGAGAATAATATGAAAGTGTTAGACATAGAGCTGAGCAAAAGGTTGAGTGTTGATAGTTTTGAAAGAATGATACGCGAAAGAAAATGGGAACGAATCAGAAAATGTTCAACAAATGTAATAAAAACGAAAGTACCTCTTGTGGAAAAAAAAGTTAAGTTGGGTTAGGTTATTTTTGATAGTATTGATTTAGGTCCTCGGTTTTTTCGAATTTTATTATTCTTTTTTTATTATTACTTAGACCTATAATTTGGACTCGATCTAGCTATAATTCGTTCAAAAATATTTGTCACTAAATTAAAGCTTTACCAAACATACAGGGTGTCCCCCGATTGTTTGGTCGTCTCTTGAAAAAGATCAAAAATATTTGAATTGAATTTTCAGCTTCTGGGGATCAGACTTGCTTGTTGGAAACTAATTTGTGACATGATTTTAGTTTCGAAAAATCAAGAGTGCCCGTGAAATTTTCAAAAAACGTTTTTGCAAAAACGTGCAAAATTTCGAAGTCCTGGGCCTACTTTGATTTTTTTTGATGTTTTATTTTTTAATTGGATTTTTTGAGGATATCAAAAAAACTGTTCAAAATAGAATGGAATGACTGTGTAGCAAATTTGAAGCCGATAGGAACATTTCGGTATTTTATTTAAAATATTAATTAAAAATTAAATTAATTAAATCAAATCAAATCAAATTTATTTGTCTTTTTAAAATAACAAAGTGATTCGGTTCTTTCACAAACTTTTTAAACCTAAAACTAAATACGAAATTTAACTAAAAACCTTAACAATCATTTTCTTTTTATCCATATTTGATTCCATCCATTATTAAATCGTTGTATTTGTCGTTATGTCTTCCTTGTCTAATCTTCGTTCTTCTCTCCTGCACCTGGTTATGTTTGTCTTTTTTTTACTATCTCTTCTTTCATCTCTTAGCTTTTTTATCTATTTTATTTTCTTGCGTATCCCCTCTTTGATAATATGCTTTCCTATCTTCTTTACCTTATTTCACTTTTGTTCCTCTATCTCTTTCTAACATATGTACAGCATTTTATTCTCTTTTCTGTTTTCCATTAGTTTCAATGCTCTGTTTCCTGTTTGAATTATTAGGTATCCTGGTCTTTTATTATCTAATCCTAAAGTCCACCACTTTGAATAACTAATTCCTGTTTCCCACTTCAACCTCCCATCCCTCTCTTCTCTAAGCTTTCAGTATTTTTCTTTTCCTCTCCTCCATCACTTTCCTCCTCTCCAACACTTCCCTCATCTATTGTTTTCCTTCCCTTTCTCTCCTAGTAGTAACTTCCATTCCTTTTCCTCTTGTCTTGTTTCCCTGCATCCCTCTTTCATATGTACTACATTTTCCCATTCATCCCCACACCACCTGCATACTCTCTCCTCATCACTCATCCAATATTTATTTTCATTTTCTTCATTTCCCATTCTGAACCTTGCAATCATTCTTATTTCTGTTCATTCCTTTTCCCTCTGTTATGTACCTTGGTGTCTTGTCTGTCATTATTTTTATGTATTCCTCATTATATTTTTCTTCCTTTATTTCTCCCTTCTTTCCTGCTTCTGTGTATCTTTATCTCTTGCAATTATTTCCTCCTCCATCTTTCTCCCCTCATCTCTTAATCTCTGTATCTCTTCTCTCGCGTATCCCACTCTTTCATAGTATTTTTTCTTTCTTCTTCCCCATATTTTACCTTCTGTGCCTCGATCTCTTTCCAACATTCATATAGTATTTCATTTTCCTTCCTACTTCCCATTTTTTCTTCTCCACCCATCTTCTTTCTTCTCCTTCCACCCACATTTTCCTGTATCCAATTTTCACTCTCAAACCCTCTTCCTCCATTTTTTTGCTTCCAATTTTATCTTCATCTGTATTTCTCTCTCCCTCTTTGTCCTATCTTCGTCTATGTATATTTTGGTACCTTAAATTCTACTTTTGTTCTTTAGTATCTCTATTTTGTCCTCCAAACTCGACATTTTTATAATCACTATACCTTTTCTTATCTCCACAAAAATTCACACATTTCTTTTTAAACTGCTTCGAATTTCTCACCGTAATTGACTATTTGTTATTGAACAAACACTTAACTAATTACTATATCTATTTCGTACACCATTAAACAAAGTTTATCGTTTTAGAATGTCATAAACGTTAAAAACAACGATAACTTAAATACAGTTATTTATCACTTTCTGTTTATATGCGTTATTCCCTATCACTACTTATCACTATCACACACGTTGTTGTCTATTTCCTATCGTAATTCCCGATAGATTCTATCTCTGAATGTAAGCTTTTGCGGCTGTTGTCACTAAGATTATTATCTTTCGGGTTGAGCCGTGTTTGTCCTTCCTTCCTACGTTCTTTGCTTGACGTTTCGCTAACCATGCTGTTAACTTCTTCAGAAGTTACTCTAAAGACTGATGTTGTTGTCTTCTGCTCCTCGTTATATACCTATGTTCCGTTACGGTTGGTTGAGGTCGATCAGTGACGGGTGGTTGGTTTTCGATGGTTGCTTGATCTTCTGTTTGGTATCCACTAATTTTTTGTGGCGACATTTGTTTTCTTTGTTTTTGTGAAGAGTTAGTTTCCACGTGTTGCTTAATCGGTAACCATCTTCTCGATTGAAGTTGTTTTTATTTTTCATAATTTCTAAGGATTCTCTGATTATCCTTGGATAGTAGTTGTTAGTCCTTGATAAAACTTTCGCTTCCTCGAAGTTGATGATGTGTTTTCCTTTTTCGTGTAGATGTTCCGCGATTGCTGATTTATCTACCGCTCTGGACTTGGCATCTCGGTGATGTTCTTTTAATCTACATTTTATGTTGCGCCCGGTTTGACCAATGTAGACCTTTCCACATGAACAATCAATTTGGTAGACCCCTTTTGTTGAGAGTTTCGATAGGTTATCTTTATTAGAAGGTAGTAGTTGCTGGATTTTTCTAACCGTTCCAAACCTGACACCGATATTCTTCTTCACCAATGATTTTCTTAATTTGTCAGTTACTCCAGCAATGAATGGCAAACGAGCGTAGGTGGTGACCTGTTCCTTTCTCATTTTCGGATTTCCTGCGACAGGCGGCTCTTATTTCTTTTCTGGTATAGCCGTTCTTCATTAGGGCTTGGTTAGCGAAACGTCAAGCAGAGAACGTAGGAAGGAAGGACGAACACGGCTCAACCCGGAAGATAGTAATCTTAGATTCTATCTCATTAAAACTAAACTAAAACGTCTATTACTTACTTATAATTATTTATAGTTAATTTACACTTCTATCCCAAGAGCGAATTAAAATCATTTCCTTTCTTCGTGAACGCATACAACCGAATCCTTAAATTAATTAAATATTTTAAATAAAATAGCGAACCAAGCAGGGATGATCCCCAGAAGCTCAAAATTCAATTCGAGTAATTTTTGTCTTTTTTAAGAAACGACCAAACAATCGGGGGACACACTGTTTATCCTACAAGCTGCAATCAGAACATAATTAATAAATAATCGCTACTTTAAATAAACCGGGAGTAAGAATATGAAATTGTCTCTAATTTGCAATGTAAATTAAAAGGAACTGCCATTAATTAAGAATGTTTGTTTAAAAAAGTGTAGAGTAATCAAACAAATACATTCAGAACAAACTGCACGCCTTCGTCTGTTGCAGTACCTGTTCCATATGCAAAAGTTGTGCGTGAAGGGTACTATGCATTTTTAGCGATTAAAATTGTCGGTTGCGGCTCGTGTTTTAAACTTTGCAATAAAGAAAGCATTAGCACTGAATTAGCCAAATAACAGATACTTCCTAATTTATCATCTATTAGAGAATTTTTATTCAGATTGCTTACTAACCCTCTTCTGTTGACGAAACGGTTGTTTTCAGCTGGTAAAAGACGTAAAATTCGAAATTTACCAAATTTACATTCTCATGACCACCTAAGAAAAACAATTCATGATCACAAAAATTTTTTTGTAGAAACTCAAAACGTATTTAAAATAAGGTATTGATTTTTCCGTCGGTGTCCTTAAAAGGCGTCTACTTTCCTAGACGCATCGGCGCTTTCATCAAAAAAGTTTAGAATATCCAGTTTAACGCGTGCCTGTTCGCAAATTTATTTGCAAAAGATCAATTATAATTTAGATCGATTAAATTAACGTCGTTGCTTGAAGGTCGTATTAATTAAATTAACGAATAACACAGTGTTTGACGATCGTCGAAGTCTCTTCTTTAAGGTAACTATGATTTTGTTTAAAACGTGTCAAGTCAAAGGTTCGGAATAACCAAAGTTTATTGTCAAAATATTAAAAAAATATTCTTCTCTTTATACACAAACTCATAATACCTACTAAAAGGAACACCTAACATCAGTGCTACTAATTACCCGTATTTAACATTTAAATCTCCAACAAACAAAAGTCAGTGTTGTAAATTATGAAGATTATAATAAATTCCTCTTAGTTTAAGTAGTTCTGCATGGGTACCCATTTCAGCAACACTTCCTTGGTGAATGACACAAATTACGTCAGCATCTTGTACTGTAGTCAGACGATGAGCTATCGTAATACAAGTACGTCCTTGTTTAGCGTTGTTCAATGCTTCCTGAACAATTTTTTCACTCTCTGCGTCTAAAGCGGAGGTCGCCTCATCTAAAAAGCAAAACTTGAGGATTTCTGACCAAAGCACGCGCGATTGCGACTCTTTGTTTTTGTCCACCCGACAGTTGGGTGCCTCTTTCTCCCAGTTTCGTTTCGTAACCCTGTAAACTCCCAAGTTTATGTATCTTATTGTTGCAACGAAATAAACACAACTTACCAATGGTAAAGATGATATGAAAGTGTGTATGTTTGCATTTTTGCTGCGTTAATTATTTCGTCGTTAGTAACCAAACGGGTATTGTCTCCATAAGCGATGTTTTCAGCAATGGTTCTGCTAAACAGATTCGGTTCTTGTGAGACAATACCCAAGTGCGTCCGAAGTGATTCTAAATTCATCGCGTCAACATTTTTCCCGTCGACAAACACACTTCCATAAGTCGGATCGTAGAATCTCTCCAGCAGTTGCACTATAGTTGATTTACCACAACCACTAGGTCCTACTAAGGCTACCATTTTGCCTTGTAGCACCGACAAGTTTAATCCCTTCAAAACGTTAACGGACGGGCGAGAAGGGTAAGAAAAGTGAACTTTGTCATATTTAATGTGTCCGGAACTCTGAAACTCAATTACACCGTACGCCTACAAGTAATTCGGTAAACATACCCATTTCTCATTCGTGTCCAAAGAACCATCGCGTATCTTTGGTTTTCTGCTGAGTAACTCGAAAATTCTATTTGCCGCAACCAGACCTTTTTGGAAGTTTGGAGTAAATGCTAGTGCGTTTGCTAATGACCAAGAGCTGGTTACTATGACTTCACATACTCTAAATTTATTTCAATATATACAATGCAATTACAACGCAATTCTACTCACATAAAAACTCGCGCATAATCGAGACCCTCATTTTTCACTAACATAAGTCCAAAGTACAGTGACGCAGTGTACGCAAAAAACATTAAGCTACGAGATAATCCGTAAACGACGCCACGAATGTGTGTGTTACGCTGAGCCATTTTTTGATATGGAACCATTTCTTCCATGTACATGTCGTGAAAAGTTTGTTCGCAACCTAACGAAGCGACAGTTCTGATTCCATTGATGGCTTCGACCCCAATTTTTGTTGATCTCTGCAAAGATTTATAATGTCCGTGACTTTCTTTTTCGGTCATTTTTTGTTCGAGATAAAACACAAATACAATGATCGGAGAAAAGCAGATAGCAACTAACGAAATTCGCCATTCATAATAAAACGACATGCCCAATGCAATTAGAACTGTAGCCATTGAATTTAGAATCGTCCCTATACGTTGCCCCGTCGCCTACAATCATTTTCTTAACAATCGGCCTTACGGATTTGAGGGCACCAACTTACACCTTGAACACTGGCAGCGTCGCCCGAAAGTCTTGCACATAAAGAACCGACCCCATGATCTTTGTTATCGAAATAGGCCATTTCTTGTGACAAAAACGATTTGAACATCAAACTTCGCAAACGCATCGTTAATTTTTCACCGGCAATTCCGAACATGTAAGTTTGAAATAGAGTGGCAGTCGATGTCACTATACCTATGATTAAAAAGAAAATGGCAAAAGAATTACTTTTTTTCTGAACGTAGTTCGAGTCAGGGTTGGCTAAAATCTGCAATTATTTATAAAAATATATGAAAATATTGTTTTTTTAATTACCCCCATGACTTCACCATGAACTATTGCGTATATAGGCACTGCAGCTCCTGTAACAACTGAACAAAGGCATCCGAGAGTAATCGCCCACAATTCGGGCGAGCTGTGTTTGATGATAGCCCACAGAGGTGACTGGTTATGTTTGCAAACTTCCTCTTCAAACAACTGGATGGGATGGTTATTGATTTTGCATGTGGCTGAGGTATTCAACTCACCTCATCCGGTGGGGTTAAAATTTTACCGTTAAATTCGGTACTTTTATGACGATCCAGAACATACCTCTCTTGGTTTTGCAACGAAACATCCGTTACGTCGTACGTTACTTGTGCAGTTACCAATTCAAAGTACGCCCCTTTCTTTTGTATGAGATCATCGTGTGTACCTTCTTCTTGTACCGTACCATTCGCAATAACGATAATACGATCAGCTTTTCGAACGGTTGATAACCTATGAGCTACGATTATAGTTGTACATTCGTTACTAGCCTGCGTAAAAAAAATTATTTTGGAAAACCATTTGCTATAGTAACTTACCGCATCTAATGCCTCTTGGACAATGGTCTCGCTGTTAGTATCTAACGCTGAAGTGGCCTCATCTAATAGTAAAATAGATGGTTCGCGTACTAAAGCTCTAGCAATAGCGATACGTTGTTTTTGTCCACCAGATAGTTGAGCTCCGCGTTCTCCTACCAAAGTGTTGTAACCCTGAGGCAGCTCTTTGATAAACGAGTCTGCGTTTGCTTTCATCGCCGCACGTTCAACATCTTCTTGAGAAGCGTCCTTTGCACCCAATTTAATATTTTCGGCTATCGTTGTTTCGAATAACACAGGTTCCTGCCCGACGACTCCAATGTGACTCCTCATCCAAGTAAGATCCAACTCAGTAAGCTTTTGATCGTCAATATAAATCTAAAACCATTATTAGAATGCTTACAAAACCGCTCAAAAATACTCACTCCTCCGACATCGGGATCGTAAAATCGTTGTATTAGTTGAATACAAGTTGATTTACCGCAACCAGAACTTCCCACCAACGCAACAGTCTCACAGGAATTTATAGTGAGATTCAGCCCTTGTAAAACCTATTAAAAACTGGATTCAAAGTGTTATGAAAAATTTTAGGGAGTACCTTAACATCGGGTCTTGAAGAATACGTAAAGTGTACGTCTTTGAAGGTAATTTTACCGTCTACCTTTTTGAAACGAGAACCGTTTCCTTTGGATGCGTTTATAGTCGGTTCCGTTGAAATCACACCAAAAATTTTAGAAGCCGCTCCTTTTGCGATGCCAAAAGTTTCCATGAATGGGGACGCCAAACCGAAAAAGTAGGTACCTGTCAACACACTGAAAAATATCTAGACAACAGATTAAATTTCTGGGCAGATTATTCACTTACCGCAACCATATTTCCAGCATTGTAAGTCACATCATTGCCGGGGTATTCACGTTCGCGAATAATCAATCTTACACCATACCAAAAACCTAAGGAATAATTCGCATACTCAAAAAACCACATTATACCATTACTGATGCCATTGAAAAATAAACGTTTAATATTGTTTTTGCAAGCAAATAGAAGTAGGTTGTCGTATCGTTCTTCTTCTTTCTTTTGTCCCCCAAATGCCACTACAGTACGTATCGAACTTAAAGTTTCTTCTGCGATAGCACCAGCTTCACCATACGCGTCCATTTCTTGTTTAGCAAGTTTTGTTGAAATCTGTTTATGAAGACACTATTATTAAATAGACAATCCGGGCACCTTACCCAAGAAACGAAACCCATGGATATGGTAGTAACTGGAAGACATACTAAACAAATTAAAGCCAATTCCCATCCTAAGACCAGACCTTGTGTAATACTTATTATAAAAATAACTTCATAAAAGATGACGATGGAAACCTTTTCCCCAATACCTTCTTCAACTTTTTTAAATCGCTAAAATTAACGTTTCGCTGTGGAGAATACTGGAAGACAAACTTACTCAGCAACGCGGCTTGCAAAATCTCCAGTTTGGTGTACGTCGTACCACGCGATATCTTGATTAAGAACTTTTGCAAAAAACAAGTCTCTCATCCGGAACGTCTAAAAATTTTATAGTGTTTTTTAATTTTTTTCTCTTAAGCAAACTTACTTGCTTTAAAGCGCTGTAATTAAATAAAAAAGTAGCAATGTAAGAAGACACCATAACGAATGCGCCCAAGGAACATCCTACAGTAACAAATCGAGCTAAACCATCGAGCAACAGTTCGTCGGCTTCCTGCTTGGCGGTAGCGTTAATCGTAGCGTTTACTGTCGCCACGTAATCAACAATTACGTTTGTGGCATCGCCAAAAATAATCGACAACAAGCTGTAGCTAATTCCGGCGAAGCAACAAAATATTGTTCCGACAAATATGCAAAATTTATCTAAGTTAGTTGAGTATTTGTACTGGAATGGCAAATGTTAGCAAAAGTGAAAGATTATTGGTGACCAGAATAGTTACCAGTTCGATGAAAGATACCGGCAGATATTCCTCTTTTGGTTTCTCGTTGTTTGTTTTTGTCACGCTTTCCCTGTAAAGAAATGGTATTATTCGCACGATTCGGTATGATGTGCATAAGTTATCCTTTGAGAAAAAACATTCGTTGGAATTTGGACAAAATTGGCGCAGAGAAACTTCACCAAAGAAGTTTTGATTTCAAAACGCAAAAAGGTATTTGAAGGTATTGAACAATAAGTATTTAGACTATCAATTCAAAAAATTAGATTTTTTAATAGGTCTTGAATAAAAGCTTTAAAAGTTGAAAAAGTTTTGTGTACAAAATTGATAGAAATATTTTATAGACTGTTCTTCTTCTCATGGTGCATCTTGACCCCAAAGAAGGATTGTTAGTGTTTGGTTGATTGATTTTTATTAGCCTTTCAATGAGTTTTTTAGTTTTAGAACACCCAAAAACTAAATGAATGTAAAGTAAATTAAGGTGTAGTTTTCTTTTGTGGTGGTGACAGCTTGACATGTCAACGCCTTGACGTTAATGTTGACTCAGATAAGTAACTAATAGTTGTTATGGCGTCCCGAAACAGTGCCATTCTGCGGCTATATTAAATTCTCGTCTTCATTATGCACAAGATTGTATCTTTACTCAAAATGGAAAATGAGATGGGATGTGAGATGGTAAGACCAAGGTTTAAAATGATCCCTCAATGATAATGTCACTATTTTGCAGCTTATAACACATCTGATTACAAAGAATGAATACATGCAGAGAATAAACAACATGTCGGACAGCCAAACGCCATTAAAAGCTCTGCAAGACAATTGCCTAAAATCAAGAAACAATTACGAGTGCCATAAATCCTCTAACAGGCAACTAGGAAGCAGATCAGTAAGCTAAACTAGACGCAGTTAAACATTTACCTCACGTAAGACTTTGGTTAAAGGCACTTTCAGACGGTTATCATCAAGAAGAAAAAAGAATGCTCAGAAAGTGGAATACAATACTAGGTTTCAAACACTCAAAACATGGCACTGGCGCATGATGATGCACATAGGTACCGTGGCGAACAGATCGAAAAGATGGTGCTCGGCCTTACGCCCAAAAATAAAACAAGTAGATAATGTCATCATCAGGGAGGAAAACTTTCTACAAGCGAGAGACGTTTGGTCGCAGTGAAGGATGAATTGTGTACTCCTCACCAATCTTAACAGTAACAGTTTTTGTAAATCAAGCGGTTCTTCCATCAAAATTAGTTTTTAAAAGCAAAAAGACGCACCCTTTAGGTCTCAGTTTACCATATTTTGAAATTGTAACTTTTTCTTTAAAAGAAGCGTAAACGTTTTCATGGACAAACCTCTTCTAATCATCTTCTTCAATTGGATCTGGCATTTCTCTACTTAGATCAGGTTTTGTATAAAAATACTCAATTTTTTTCCGAACAATCGTTTAAAACCTTCATAGTTTGCTGATAACTCCAAGAGGAAGGTATCCCGGAAACGTTTTATCTTTAGTTTGCTTTGAGTGAAGAAAATCCTATAGTAATTATTGATTCAATTAATGTTAGGATTTGTTTTTAATGGTTATAGTTATAATGGTAGATATAGATAGTGTCGGTTCTATTTTAATCGCCGATGGAGGGGGGAAAGATCCCGCGCATGCATCATAAGAGTGGGAAGTTTTTGTGTAAGTTCAACGTAAGGGTGGAAACCTTTATGTTAGTTCGGGGTAAAGGTGGGAAACGTTCAGGGGCAATCAGGGTGTTTGGGGTTGTTTGGAATCGATCGGTGTCGCTTGGGATTAATCAGGAGCATTTGTCCACAAATTCAAATTTCCTGACAAAAGTGGTCCAGAACCGGCACTTAGACATCTACTTATTATTTATTAATTCTCTTTTATTTTTATAGATTATTGATTATTTGTGATAAGTTTTTCATTATCGTGGTAGCGGTGACACGTTTTACACCCGCAATACATCGCCTACCACCGTCCATGTTGACTCGCGTTCGATACTTAGCTTGGCATTTTTTCTACACAAAGGACTAGTTTCTGACCGTTCTGATTAACTGTTTTCTCTAAACTCAGTAACCACCGCGCACCATAGATTGCATTGAACACAATAGCATTCAATGTTATGCATTACATTCACAATTTGGCATGGGTTGGGTCAACAAAGTTTATTTAATCCGAACGCTTATGCATAAACGGGTTAGTCGTTTTGGATTAAGTAAGAAAATTTGTGCGTCCATTTAATTTAAGCACATCTTCTTCACTTAAGGTATCTCATAACAGGCACTACATAGTAAACTCCACCAAAAAATGTGGCGCCCAAAATCCCCTCGTTATTTTTTTATTTCCAGTTCGATTGAACCAGGAAGCATTGCCAAATACAACTACGCCCCCTGTAGGTTAACTGCTTGTACTGGACGCAGATAATGCAGATTTACTCCCAAATGAACCATTATCCACCTTATGAGGGCTTCCTTCCGTTACCTCACTGTTCAATTTCCTGATAAATTCTTATCAACTTTGACTGTCGCAGTTGACAGTGACTAGTTATTAATTTAAATAAGCTCGGAAGAACATCTGATCACATTCTCCACAGCACATCTGTTTATTTCTCATTAGAAACTTATTTTCGTGTATTACATTTCAAATTAAAATCTAATCAAAGACAAACGTTCGGGATTGATCTTTGAATAAAGAATTATTCCTTTTCACCATTTTCCAAAAAGTGCATGTAAAAAAGAGATTATGCCTTTTTATAAAATTATGCCAACATTTTTCCCTATCAGATGAGAGCTTCTTCAAGGCAAAAAACTTTCTTTATAATGTACGTTTGTTTCTTTGTATTCGTAGTTTTAATCATTAATTTATTAACAATCTTGTCCATGTTCTGATTACTTGTGTTTGATAAAACGGCATAAAAGAAAGTTTTTGCTTTAAAGGACCCCATCTGATAATCATACCCACTTTATATTTAAACTTTTAATACTAATTTCATGTAGCTTTGCCAACGTTTTTTTTGTGTTTGCTACTCTGCTTTTATTGTTTACTACTAATAAATCATAGAACGCCCCACATAAATTATGAAATCGGATTTCTTTCTTTCTCACTTTTTTTTTGTTTCTTTGTAAAATTATACTGGGCGAGTGTTAAATATATACTCCAAAGAAATACAAACGGCATCATCAAATTTTTCCAACTTTTTTTCGTTGGCTCTTTTCTTCATTCTATTCTTATTAATTCTCTTTTCTTTCTTCCATCCACTTTCTTTTTCCACTACCTTTGTCATCCACACAATTCCTTCTCGTCTCTCTCCCAACAACACTTTTCTTACACTAGCATCCACTCTTACTTCACTGAACTCTAGTTTCAAATGCTCTGCATTTTCCCATCCTTTCCTACACATTCTACACTTCCTATCTTCGTCCATCCACCAGTACTTATCTTTATTTTCTTCGTTTCCTACTCTAAATCTTGCAATTAGTCTTTTATCTTCCAATGCCATTCTTCCGGTTATGTAATTTGGTTTTCCATCTGTTATTAATTGTTTATACTTCGTGTTGTATTTTCCTTCTCCTTCTCCTTTTTCTTCTTCCCCAATCTCTTATCATTTTTATTTCTTCCCTTGCATATCCTCCTCTTTCATAATATCTTCTTCTAGCGTCTTCACCATATTTTATCTTTTGCGCCTCTACTTCCTTCCAATATTCATACAGTATCTTATTTTTTATCTTGCTTTCCATCTTTTTTCATACCGTATTGCCCTCTTTTCTGTTCTTATTTTTCCAGTTTACTTTTCTTCGACTATATAACCTGGTGTTTCCTTTTCCAAACCTAGTATCCACTTCCAATACCCTTCCTGTATCTTCTTCAGTTTCTCCCATTCTCTCCATCCCCACACTTCTGCTCCATACATCAACACACCTTTTACTATTCTCTCAAATATCCATCTTCTTTTCTCCAAGTCTTTTGCAAATATTCTTTCGCCTATACCCCATACTCTCTTATTATTATATTTTCTTTTCGCTCTAGTTCCTTAATCTGGTTCGTCCTTGTTTCTTTTTATACTTGTTTACCATCTCTATCTTTTCCTCTCCCCACTTCCATTTCCCTCCTTTTTTTGTACATTTAATTCTAATTTCTTTTTTTTCCAAATATCTGTTTATCAGTTTCATCCTTATTCCTCCTCTGTTTTTGCCAAGACTACCACATCATCTGCGTAAACTAGAACCCACACTTTTCTTCTTCCCACTACTATCCCTCCTACCTGCTGTCCTTTAATTTCTTCCTCTAAGTCTCTTACATACAAAGAAAATAAACCAGGGCTCAGTGTACATCCCTGTCTCAACCCTTTTCCTATCCCAAACTCTCTTCCCAGCTATTGCATCTATCTATTGCATCTATTAATTTTCTTTTTCAGCCTTTTTCAAGTTTTTCCACAACAATTTTCTCTCCACCTTATCAAAAGCTAACCTTAAATCTAAAAACATTGCAAACATTTTTCCTCTTTTCTTCCCTATTTCCCTATTAACTACATGTTTTAATATATATGTATTATCCATTGTTCCTCTTCCTCTCCTGAAACTCATTTGCCAATCCGGTACCAACTTCTTTTCCTCTACTTCTTTCTCCAACCTTTTTGTTATTATTTCACTGTAAATCTTATATCAGACATTTAGAAGGCTAACTCTTCTGTAATTTCTTTTTCTTTCCTATCTCCTCCTTTGCATATTGGGCATATTATGGCTTCTCTCCTCTTTCCATAGTTTTCAATAATCCTCTTAATCTTGCAGCGTGGTAAATGTGAGATGCTAAGTAGATGGGTCCTCTAGTTGGAAGCACTAGATGGAAATTGCTGACTAAGCTACAGCCGGTAAGGCGGGGTTCGATCTACCTAACCCGACAAAGCTTTATTTGTACCCTAGGGCGTCAGATCAAGCTTGGTAATGGGTCGACCTGATCAAAGTCAATAGGCTATACAGGGAGGAGGACCAGCTTAATGAGAACACACAATGTACCTACATGCAGTTTAATAATAGTTATTGTATTCACGATAATCTCATCTTTTCTCTTGTGTATTTCCTCTGCTCCCTGTATCTGTGCCTTTCCTTTTTTAATCGATTTATCGCTTCTTCCATCTCCTCCTTTTCAATCCCTCCTCTCACTTTCTAACCTCATTTTGAATTCTTCTTTCACTAGTTGCACATGTGAGATAAAATTAAACAGAAATCTTGCGCTTTTGAATTAAAACTAAGAAATATATAATTTTATATTTTATACAAACATTTATTTTGTTCGCCATGATACGTTATTTTTAGGTAGTCATTGACATACCTGTTGCAAAAGTTTTTTAAATTGATAAGACTATTCTAGCACTAAAATGGCGTCATTTAAGTGTTAAGAGTCAGAACAAGGGAGGGTCAATAAAGAAATTAATCAATCCTTCTGTGTTTATGTTTTGCAAAATTGTCTATTAATTTTAAAAACAAAGTTAAGTTTAATTTTTTTTTGCATAGACCATTTACGTAATCTTTGAATAATACTATAGGTATGTAGCTTTGCCGATGTTTTTTTTTGTTTTGGCTACTCTGCTTTATTGTTTACTAATAGCACATTATGGAACGGCTCACAAATATCTGTGTTCTTGTTTCTCTTACTTGCTGTCTAAGCGTTGACGTCATTCTAAACACTTCAAAAACATAAATAAATAGTTTAAACGAGCCAATGTCCCTTTAAAGAGCTTACTGAACGTACATGCTATTTCACTTTTTCACGTTTCTGTATACAATCATATCAGTGCGAGTGTTAAACGTATACTCCTTAGAAGTATGCTCTGAGAAGAGCATCTTAAAATTTGACCAACACTAGTCGCGTATGTGAGATAACACTTGCGTTTCTGTATTAAAATTAAAGAAAATCTACAATTTTATGTGAACATTTATTTTATTTGCCATGATACATTGATTTTTGGGGAGTCATTGACCAATTGACCGCCATTGGTGTATCGGTGTCGGTCAACTGTCATACCTACGTAAAAAATTAATAAAAACAGCTACCTGTAACCTCAAGGTAACAAGTAGTCGCTAAGTGAAAGTGATATAAAACGATAAAGTAAAAAAAATACTCGTTGCACAGATTTTTTAAATTTTTGTAAAAATTGTGTTCAAAATGTTCAATTTTTTACCATTTTAACGTTTTGAAACAATATACCCCGTTTTATTTTTTCGAAGATAGAGCGTTTTAAACATTATGCTACAACAAAATTTTTTTTAAATTTAGTCGGTAGCGACAACGTAATAGAGTCGTTTAAGATTATTTTGAGTCAATTCTCAAAGTTTCATCAAAAGCGGGCAACTCGTCGCAAGGCAGAATTTGACAATAATACCAACAAGAAAACTGTGTGATGTAGCTATGGAATAATAAGAGAAGAAGTTTTGTTAGGTTATGTACAGTTTTCCTCTAATTGGTGGATTAGATTATGAACTTGGCCAATGAGTGGATTTATAATTTAAATTTTAACCAATCAGTAGAACTCTGACATAACAACGGATTTAATTATCGTTTGTGCAACGAAGAATAGGTGTATAAATTATTCCTTGTCATTTACAAGATATGACAAAGATGTGCTGAGAAAATTGAATTTAAAGTTTTCAAATGAGATTTGGAAGTCACTCCTTACTTCGAACCCACTGGACGACGACAAGAATAAACAAACATTTTTATTTTTCAAAATGAGAAATTACAAATTTTGACTTTACAGTGTCATCTATTACGAAAAATCTAAAAAGCTTCCTATATTTCGTGAAAAATCTGCAATAAATAATAGGGTTCTAATAAAACTCAAGGTAGGTCAGCTTCGGTATTGATCACACGAAATTTTGACAGTTCCTTTTTTTTATATTACTTTATATATTATTTCAAAGCTATAAATACATCAGTATTGAAATTCTTGTGTTTGCACATTTAGTTCATTTAACTAAATGTAGTGGGTATTTACCAGTATGTGTTTTAATTATACTAAAATAAAAATAAAAAAAAAAACGGAGGACAATTTTACTAGAGACTCACGACTTTATTTTAAAACTGTGATTTTATAGTATTACGACCGTTGAACGTTATTGAAAATTTTTAGAAAAATTGGTTACAAAGAGCGAGCACGTCCTTCATAAGATGGTAGCTCATTATTTTAGTTTTTAAATCACATTATATAACATTAACAATTAATTAACCTTTAATTATTTCTTGACTGTATATTATATTATCTCTATAGTAACATTGATCGAGCAAAATAATTTCGCTATATATTTTAATATAAATTTGGATTCAATTACCATTACCAACCAATTACATTTGAAATACGAACCTTGTTGGCAGCTTCGTATAGTCATACTTATTTTCGTTTTCCATTTTCACTTTCACTTTATCGGTTTTTTACTGACATATGACTCGGTAGTCATCGTTTACAAAATCGCTGGTCAAATTGTCTAAGAAGACTAAGTGGTTGAAAAAGTTGCATTCACGACGTACCTTGCTACTATTTCGACCACTACTGAAATATTGTGCAATCAATGGAATTAATTATAGTCACGATTAGGCGAATTGTTGCGCTTATTGCTAATTCATAATACAATTAGTTTGTTTTTTGAAATGAGAAGCAGTTGGTTGTTTTCAAGTCATTTTTTCTATTTGTTCTCCTATCGTGATGTGATTTAGTAGAAAATTTTTGAGAAACTTCCGCTTTTTAAAATTGCTTGTAATTTTGCTTGCGTGCTCGTAGTAGGGTTTGATTGAATCATTAATTGTGAGGTAAAACTACTAATCAAACCTAGTTATTTATGTACCAAGTCGGGTAAGTGGGTCGCCTGCTCATAATCTCAAGCTCGTTCCATAAAAACCCTATAGTGTAGGCAAATTAGACTTTTTAGAAGAAAAGATGTATAAAGTTTTGAAATTTTGGTTGTAAATTCCCAGTAAGAACTCAAATAAGGACTGAGGGCGAAAAACATTAACATTGAAAACTTCCATAACTTTTAAACTGCTAAATAAATTTTCAAAAAATTTAGTTTTGGATAAGTTATTTATTATATATAAATTAAGAAAACAAAAATCAATCAGACTTATCGTCATAAAAATTTTGAGCTTGTCGGGAAAGGTCTCCATCATGGCTTTTATGGTAGTGCTCGACACTTTCTTGGTCGCTACGGTCCACATTTTTCTAAACTTTCAATCGATTTTGTAGCCTTTTTTGTCTGCTTCAAGCTTTTTCCCACCAAAGCCCAGTACCGCTGATTGGGCGAAGCTCAGGGCAATTTGGTGGGTTAGCTTCCTGGGTACAAAATCGACATGATTCTCTTCTGTACCATTTTTTGTCCGTTTACTGTAATGGCACGAAGCTAAATCCGGCCAAAAATTGTGGATACCTTATGTTTACTCAGTAAAGCCCGCAATCTTTTTGGAGACACTCCTTCGTGTTAATATCGGAGTTAATTGTTCCATTTGTTATGAAAGATTGGCTTCTTTCACCGCAGCTACAAATCGCCTGCCAAACGAGATATTTTTTTGGAAACTTGGACTTTATTTTAGTTCTAAACTTCTTATTAACATTTCATTGTCCACAGCAAACATAAAACTCCTGACCAGGTAGTTGAGAAAATCGGCGAGGACGAGCCATCGTCCATCACGCAACATTGACGTTTTTGGAAAAATCTGTTCTCAACTTTCTGGCTCGTTTCTTGGCTTCAATGTTTATCTCCGCATTACGATCTGGAGTAGTTTGAACTTTGTAGGACTTAAATCCACTCGTTTTTTATTTTTCGAATTGTCTTTTCCGACAAGTCGACTTTTGCAGCTAATTTCCGGTTCGACATCAGCGGATTCTTAACCATTGCAGATATTACCTTTTGCACCTTTTTGGTGAATGAAAACGCTCTAGTCGTCCACTTCCTGGTTTCCGTGTGATGGTAAAGTCTTCCTTGTACCGCTTGATGACTTTTGCTGCCACTTGCCTGCAAACTTTTGCCTCCTTTTGCAATGCGAACGATTGACCATTGTGGATTCTCAACAAATTTTTAATGATTAATCTATGTACTTCCACTACTTTTGCCATTGTGAACACAATTTGACTCAAATACAAATAAAAATTTGACGACATATTCTGACAACTATTTCAAAGCTTACTATATCAAAATTTTGTAAAAAATTTATATGGTATAAAAGTTATGCAAGTTTTTTAATGTTAATGTTTTTTTGCCCTCAATCCTTACAGATCCGAAGAGTTCCCAGTCTCCTAGGGGGAGCGTCATTCTCTTTTGCCCAAAAACCATCCTCAAACGTAACTTCACAATGGTCTATTGTAAACTATAGCTCTAACGAGAAAAAGTTATAGGACTTTTTAGATTCAACATTAAATTCTCCACAAAAATTGTCCTATTATTTTTTTACGTATTTCCCACTCAACGCTCAAGTGTGACCTTGGAAAATAAGCGTAGTTTTCAGGGCTAAGGCAAAAATGAGCATTGCGCCGTCTTTTGAGTCTATTATCTCGAAAAGTATTAGCGTGAGCAAAAAAACATATAGAAGCAAAATTGTAGAGCAGTTCTTTCTCTACAAGATCCATATTGGACAAAATATTTTGAGAAAGTATTAGTGGTTACAAGATAATTTTGACTTCGCATTTTCTGTTGTTGCACTCTATGTAAACATATTTGAGAAATATGGGACAGGATATCGATTTGCTTACACTCCTTATCGCTCTTTGTCCAGCAGAGAAGACATTCGCTTTTGAGAGTACCAAAGGAAATTTAAAAGTATAGTTTGTAACGCTTCTTATCGTATCGCACTGTTACTAAATTAATTTGAATAATTAATTGTTAGTATAAGACCGATTTTGTTGTGTATGTAACTGTTTATTAATTTTGTATATTATTAATTGTAAACCCCAAACAAAAGATAAACCCGTTGTACAAAATCCGTTAGCGCCCCGCTTAAACTTTCGTGCGCACGCAGTCTCCTCCCGTAAACTAGTTGCCCTACTTAAGTTATGCCTTATATAAGCGTAAGCTCTTTCGTTAAAGAGGCAGTAAGTCCGCTTCTCTAATTTAACCGCTAAAGATACGGCTTTGGCTATTCCGCACAATGTAAGGTTCCCTTAACCTTCCATTTCTCCCCTTTTGTGTGTTGTATTTGGGATGACGCATTTTTGCGCCTTAAGTACACCACTCAAATAGTGTCAACTTGGTCATTCCTCTTCATTTTTCCAATCCGTGTGTTGTGTTTGGGGTGACGCATTTTCGCGCCTTGAATACACCACTCAAACTATTGCCCGGGTCGATATAGCGCATTTTCGTATGTCGACTCGGTCACTCCCACTATACCTCCCGCATCCCTTAACAGACCGCCGTTCTGCTTATTTACCGTCACCCTCATTTCTAAATTAACCACCGCTCTGCTTACATTATCGAAACCCCTATAACCGTCAAATCCGCTGACTGCTTTTGGTTTGCATGGTTTGTGCTTTATTATGCAGTTTCTCTGTCAAATTAATAACAAATTGTTAGTTTCGTGCTAAACAAAGAAGTTTTGAGTTTTAGTGTATTCTCTTTATTTCTCCTTTTTAATCCTTTAATTTATTAAAATTTATTTAAATTTTTTTTTTTTTTTTTCTTTTCTTTAACTCTTTCCTTTTACAAACAAAACCCCACCCTAACCTTATTATTTATTTTACTTTCCCTTTTAATCTCCTTCCTCACAAACAACACCTCCAAAACCAAAAGAAAAAAAAAAAAAAAAAAAAAAAAAAAAAAAAAAAAAAAAAAAAAAAAAAAAAAAAAAAAAAAAAAAAAAAAAAAAAAAAAAAAAAAAAAAAAAAAAAAAAAAAAAAAAAAAAAAAAAAAAAAAAAAAACCCAAAACAAAAAAAACCAAAAAAAAATTTACGTTTGCTCTATACAAGGTGTTTCTGAAAGGTGTGTAGATGGCTTTACCCAGAGGATTCTCTAGTAGATCGTTTGACACCAATTTACTTATAACTAAAAGTGCTCCATAAGGGCATCCAGAGGACATCAAACTTAAAAAAAATATTGTTTATTGTATGATCGCATAGCCTACTAGCAGTCTACTTGAATTTCTAAGCGTATGGATGCGCCTTGCAGGGATATGATTTAAATTTTTATCTGATCGAACTAATAGCATTAGCGTAATTTAACAAGAGAGATACAAGTTTTCAAATTGTTCGTTTTATTTGTGAAAATTATTTTGGTTTCGTATCGTCGTATTATCTTCGGAAGCATACAACAAAATCCGTCAAACCGTTCTCGAGTTATTTTCAATACACAATATTTTTTAGAAAGTTTGACGTCCTCTGACGCCCTTATGGTGGACTTTTGGTTATAGATAATTTGGTGTAAAACAGTTTATTTTGAGCCAGAAAACCTCTGGTAAAGCCATGTACAGACCCTGTATAAGGTACCCCAAAAAGAAACATCTTTAAACCATTATCGATTCATTTTATTTGATAAGCTAGTTGGTCAGTTGAATAACGCAGTCATTTTGTCCAGAGTACCATCTACATCTGCTACAGTAACACAACATTTGAGTTTTTTATCAAATTCATTTGTGGAAAGGAAGAAATTTGGGAGCAACTGAATGGGGCTGGAGAAAAACTAATAACATTCTAATGCCAATGCTTATGACTCAAACGCCAGCTCCAACCTCAATTCTGCAGCTCACATCTTGCGGCTGTAGAAAGGGCTGTGGAAAGCGATGTAGCTGTGTAAAGGTTGGCCTGCACTGCTCTACAATGTGTTCTAATTATCATGGGCAGAGTTGTGTAAATTCCATCAAGGAGGACCATTTTGCAAAAGCAATTGATTAAATATTTCATTAGTGGAATATGCCGCCAGGGGAAACTACTTTAAAAAAATGCAGTTAGAGCTCTACCTCAAGGGTGGTGTGGAAACGCACTCAAAGTGCAGAATGCACAGGAATAAATACATTCTCAACATACATTCTCAAAAATATTGTATCTAATATGGATCTTGTAGAGAAAGAAGTGCTCTACAATTTTCCTTCTATATTTTTGGCTCACGCTAATACTTTTCTAGATAATCGACGCAAAAGGCGGCGCAAGGCTCATTTTATGTTCGCGCTTAAAACTATGCTTATTTTCAAAGGTCATTTATGATCGTTAGATACGCAAAAAATACACAAAAATTTTGTGGAAAATTTAATAGAGAATCTAAAAGAATAATAACTTTTTCTCGTTAGAGATACGGTTTACGTGCAAAACGCAAAAAAGGTCACGTCTGGGGTTGGTTTTTGGGCGAAAGGGGATGAAGCTCCTCCAGGGAAGTGGGAATTCTTCGGATTTGTGTTCGAGTTCCTACTGAGAGTTCATAACCAAAATTTCAAAACTTTATACATTTTTTCTTCTATTCGTCGTTATTTCATCTAAATTGCCGACACTATTAACGATGTAGTGCATACAAAAAAACAGGTCTTTCTTCTTTTATTATACCTTAAAAATACCCAACGCTTGATGTAAACTGAAAATTTATCTAAATAAACTTTATTGTGCTTATATAGAATTTAATGTGTGCATGCCATACGATTCCTTTAAGAAACTTGTCAAAATCTTAATAAATGGAAAGCATATGCAATTCATAATTCTCAAAATTTATCAGATGACAATTACAATTTACATCTTTTAATTATTTCAGAAATTTGTCTTCGTTACACGAGACTAAAAGGCTTACAAAAAAAATAAACAAATAATATTCAGATAATTGGTACATGAGCGCATGACCAGAACAAAAACCTTGCATTAATTCAAATTAAAACTCTCGTTTCTGTGAATTGCTACCAACTAAACTTACTAGCTAATGTTAAACAACGTGTGTATAAAAGTTAGTCGCCCTCTAGAGTAATCTCCTATCAACACACTATGATCAAAACCATTTGCAATGAAACCTGGAATAACTAAATTAAAATGTTATCAAACTTTCTGCGCAAAACGTGCGAATAACAAATGTACAAAATTTAATCATTTAAATAATATATTATAGTAGTGAAATATCAACGGAGGAAATCGCGAACGCCCTAAAACAGACAAAAAGAAACAAAGCGGCCGGACCAGACGGAATCTTGCCCGAAATGCTGAAAGAAGGTGGAAGTGTGCTATTGGAAGCATTGAAAAGGTTGTATAATACATGTCTGGAAGAGAAAACAATCCCTAAATCTTGGCAAGAAGCCGATGTTATTCTCATACATAAGAAGGGAGACATCACCAAACTTGACAACTATAGACCTGTAAGCCTCCTGTCTCAAATATATAAGACTTTCACCAGAATAATCTTGAATAGATTAACAAACAAAATAGATTTCCAGCAACCACGCAAACAAGCGGGATTTAGATCAGGCTTCAGCACTTGTGACCATATACAAACTATAAAAACACTCATAGAAAAGTGCAACGAATACAATCTAGAACTGTATATGGCTTTCATTGACTACCAGAAGGCATTCGACACAGTGGAAACGTGAGCAGTACTAAATTCCTTAGGGAGATGCCGCATTGACAGCAGGTACACCGGCTTGATCAAGAACATCTATGACAATGCAAAAATTCGGGTGCAGCTTTACGATAAGACAAACTCGATACCTTTAAAAAGAGGAGTACGCCAGGGCGACACAATCTCTCCCAAGCTGTTTATAGCAGCTCTACAAGAACTAATCAGAGAAATAGACTGGTCCGAAAAAGGCATAAAAGTTGACGGAGAGTATCTCAGTCATCTTCCATTTGCCGAAGACATAGTGATACATTTTACTAAATGGACAAAGACTCTACTATTGATAGTTATATACGTATATCTAGGACAAAAAATTTCAACGGACAAAGACAACATGACAGCCGAAATCTCCCGAAGAATATCTTTGGCATGGAGCGCTTTTGGAAAGCTCCACTATGTTTTTAGATCGGAAACTCCTAACACCTTGAAGAGCAAACACTACAACCAGTGTATCCTTCCAGTGCTCACATATGGAACCGAGACTTGGTGCTTCACTAAAAAACACATAAAGAAACTCGCAAGAACACAACGAGCCCATGAGTGAATAATGTTGAACATAAAATTAAACGACCGTAAAACAAATATCTGGATAAGACAGCAAACAAAGGTCACAGATGTTATCGAACGCATTTCCAAGACAAGGATGGAAGGAAATGGGAAAGGCCTTCATCCAGCAGTGAACTGACGTAGGCAAATCGTGAATAATAGTAGTATTCTTAATTTAGAAAACAAATGCAATACAGAATAAATACATAGAAAAAATTAGATCCAACATTGTGATTGTGTCTTAACTAGGAAAATACTCAACCGTTTATAATAATTAACAATAGATTTTAAACGTGCTGCACACAATTTTAAATCTACCTTAAAAAATGCTTTTGTCGTTGTTTTTTAATAACCTGTCCTTTACAACCTCTTTGAGAACTTGATTTTTTAATTTAGGCAACACCCCTTACGTTATTTACCCTTACGTTTCACGTCTTTTAAAACGAACTTTTACCTGCAGCATTCATTGTTTTTCTTGACGTAGAAATTCCCTTTATTTAATCGTTTACATTTTTTATTTTCAACGTAAGCTCCGACATGGCTCCCAATGCTGATTACCTTAGAATTCTTCTAAAAATTCGCGATGTAGAAGCTTCAAAATTAAATTTTAAAATTAAATAAAAGTATTAGCATCAAATGAAAACTTGTAAAATTCTAAAAAAAATGTTTATATGTTTACGGTGTTTCGCTGTCAATTGTCGGGTAAAATTATTTTTATTTAAAAGCTCGGTACAATTGTGATGTGTTCTGACGTTATACGACCTTGTAATTTTATATATTTCGTCGATTACTTAATTTTTCTTAATATTCCGCGTTTCTTCATAATTTTTTTATGATTCATAACCCTTTAAAATGTCTATAAATTGTGATCTAGTAATTCTCACACTAATATGATTTTGGTACAAATTTACTTCGTTAAACGAAATTTTTCATTTCTTAGTTTTATCGTCCCATCGTGATGTGATTTGGTAGTAATTTTTTGAGAAACTTAGAATTGCTTGAAATTTTGTTTGCGTGTTTATAGTAGGGTTCAATTTAATCATTAACTGTGACGTAGAACTACTAATTAAACCAATTGTAGCAAAAACATGCAGGAATTTCAATAAAATGTATCCCAACCTTCACTTGTTATTTCTTTAATTCTTCTTGTCAGTGATTTATTTCTTTGTTTATATTCTTCTCTTCTTTCCCGGGTTTGCTTAGTCAACAGTCTATTGTAAAAGTTCTCTTTCTCTTTTATTAGTGTTTCTATCTCTTCCGTCATTAATAAGGATTTTTGGCTTTTTCTTCTTTTATTTCTGTATTTTCAATTGTTTGATATGCGACATTATGTCGTCCTTCTCTACATTGTCCACTCGTCCATTAATCTCTGTAATCCAATTGTCTGTACCTAGTATCTTAATACTATCTAACTTGTATCTCGGTTCTTTTATGTTTTGATCCACTGCCTTGTTATCTCGACCTGTTGTATTTGTAGCAGGTGTAAAGGCAAACTATTTTTGAGTCCAGTCAGACCCTACAGTTGAGTCCAATTTTTACTTGATGTCTTGTATTTTCATGAGTAATTTTTACCTTATAGTGACATAGTGACAAGACCCCATCTTTAAACGCTTTGAAAATGGTTTACATGAACTAAAAAATATAAGCGCCAAACAATATTTTAATTTGACTCTAACTATTATATTCTGCAACGTTAAGAGCATTTAATTTTTTGTATCTATAGACCAAAAATCATTACATGGCAGGTATTTGTGTCTAATCCAAAATTTCAAAAGGTTTTTGAAAATCGACAGCTAAAACGTCATTACAATAATGGATCTGAAAACTTCGGTACTTACAACAAGACAATGTATACCTTTTCTATTTACTTCGGTTGTAAGTTTATCAAGGAAAGGATTTTATCGTGATGAATTCAAAGAATTACCCCGATATGTAGATGGCTCTACTGTCGATTTAACCCAAGTTGTTTAACTGATTCGTAACTATTGTTGATATCGCGTCGTAGTTGAATCGAATTTACAAAGATTAAGTATGTATAAGCCTATCGACCCTAGATCCATCTACATGTCAGAGCAATTTTTTGGTACATTTTATTCATATTTGCTTGGAAATGAAAGATTACGCAGCTATCATTAAATTAAATCTATTTTAGTAAGTTTATTAAAACACAGATTTAATAGAATTATAAAAAAGAAGATACTTACCTACTCATTGTTAAATTGGAATTTGAAGTAACAACCGGTAGAAACGTTGGTAGAGGTGTTTTCTGTAACGTAACATCCTAAGGTAATAGACACTCTATACTAATATTTCTATTACGGTTTTGCTTGTTTTATTTATCGTTACGATTGATAAGTAAATTAAATAGTTTCGAGATATTGTGCAATGTTACGTATAATGTTACGAAATTTTGTTTTATACAATTTCTGGAGTGCGTGTGTTTTATTGCGTTTTTCATTTGATTAATGAATTGGCGTCGACTTCATGAGCGTGCGATGTAATGAACGTAGTTTATTTATTCAATCCATGTATACCTACTATTGTAAATTATGTTTAAAAATTTAAATTTTGTTAACCAAGCGGAAATTGCTTAAAAAGTAGATATATATGTTTTTGTAATTATTTATGTTTAGTATAATTCTATCTAGCGCCGAAATGACGTCATTTGAGGGTTAGAAGAAGTCGGTCGCGTCCTAGAATTGAATCGTAAAATGCAATGCACTACTTACACGTCAAAAAATAAACCCCCTTCATAAAAGCATTTTATAAATCTTACGAAAAATAACCACAAAAGTTTCCAAATTTAATCATTTAATTGTTTTGGTACAAAACTGGAAATAGAAAAAAGTGTATAAAACACTTGTTGCAAAAGACCCTCATTTCGGAATTCCTTTCAGTCACTTGTCGATTTAACTCGTTAATTAAAATTCATAAGTAGAATTTTTGTTGACAAACAAAACTAACCTCAAATTTAATTGATTAAGGAACACTTTTTCATCCATGGTTAAGGTTAACTTTCGGTTAATTTCCAAGGAAGCAATTGTGACAACAATTATCACCATAACAGTAAACCCAAAATTAAAGTTAAACAATGATTGAAAAACTGGCCGTTAGGTCACCAATCAAATTTTTAGAAACTTGCATTTCCAAGATCAAGTTGACCCAGGGTGAGCAGATGTTTATGTCGGAAAAGGATGACTTACATACTAAAAAAGAATGATTTTGCATAAAAAAGGATGACACCTTGTAAATTTAAAGAACATACAATAAAACACGCAAACGTGGGTCACCCACGAATACGAACCAGTAGCTGAAATAAGTTTTGATTGACGACAGATGTTGCTTTAATGTGGCAGCACTTATTAGTCTTATATGATGTGCCGTCCTGTAAAGAATATAGTCAACAGCACGTTTTTGTGCAATAGTAAACTGACACTCGAGTTCTCTCACTGCTGAAGAGTTCCAATCGCACGAATGCGTTGTCGAGCGATTCTCGGTGTCTGTTTGGTATTGTACAGTTTCTTGCGAACTTATAGCACAGGCGATTTGAGATTGTTATTTTTTCCACCACTTAGATATCTATGATAATTGATGAATCGACTTATATAATTGCCTACTCATCTGTCGACAAAGTTGCTCTAATTAATCATGTTTTTTGACAACTACTCAAAACAATTTCCGACTATTATTTGTAAACTAAACAATCAAATAATCGGCTACAACATTGTAAACTTCAAATAGTGTACATTCACACTAACACCACAGAATAATAATACTTCTTTGCGCAGAAGTTTCACTGGGTGTCAAAACGTTTGAAGTCGGTGATCTCCAGAAATCGCGCGCTGTACCCACACGCGAGAATATTATTCATGACTTGAACGAAACGGTTATAGAAAGCTTGCTATTTCTTAGCAGTGGCCTTTTGCGATATACCGCACAATCGAAAATCAACTTTAGCTACACCTTGGCTGCTTCGGGTTGCGGGTGGGTACAGCGCTAACGCTACTTAAGACCCAATTTATCGGTCAGTGTGAAATGTCTGTATGAACGCAGTGAATATATTTATTATTCTGTGTTAACACTGTGTTGTGTACCAGTTTTTTTTATATTAATAAGCAGTTCATTAAGAAATCTTCTATTAAGCACAATACAAAATTATATCCAAAATACATAACAACTGTAGTTAAGGCAACCATCTTGGTGTCACAACTCGCCTGCTAACATTTTATTATTTTACGATATTGCAACCCAAGTCTAATACATAACATCCCTTCCCTATTTAATAAAGTTTACGTAATCATCTAGATACCTAGGTCTTGATTTATTACGAAGTGGGGTGGTCTCGTTCTCGCCCTTGTGACATTCTGAATCATCCGCAGTCGAAGTAATCGATGTAACCCGCTATGGTGTATCAGTAAAAACCGTCTCAGTAGTTTGTTGTGGTTGCAAATTGTTACGGTTTATTTGTAAACAAATAAAATAAATATATAGCAGTGCTAGATGACCACCCGGTAGCTCTTCTTAGTCGGAAGTGGTCGTGGGTGGATTGAAAATCGTTCACAAAGAAGGCCTCTACACTACTCGAAAAATTTATAAGGCGCCACCTAGGATTATGTAAAAGAAATATCTAGAGCCACTAGGTACTCATAGATACAGTAATAAACCGTACGTGCATAGAAATATTTATATTGTTTTAGCGACTAGAGTTCAATTAACACATAGACATAACAATAGACAATATTATCAATTAGAATCAATAGCATATATAGTTATCAAATACTAATAATTCACGAGAGGGAGTTAAAAACACGAATATAAATTCGAGGGACAAACGCCCCTAAATAGGTTAGCGTATTTGACAGTCGAGAACACCGATGAATCCCTACAAATGATTCACACGACAAAATATTGTTCAAAAGGTACTTAATAACAATTACGACGATTAAGTCTAGTATCCAACGAAGAAAAGAAACCGTCAAAATAGACTCCAATGATAACAGTTGCTGGGCGGCACAAAGGATTAGATAAACGGCTTATCTTGACTGGTGGCCTTGAACCGACGATGGCTTTAAGGGAAGTTGATTAACCATTTAATTATAGTCTAAGTTTTGAATTTCCAAGTATCCCCTTCGATCGGTTATAATTTTGAGTATAACCATCATTAAATATCCATTGACTAATTAAAACGCCAAAACAAAAAATGTGCCTACAATTAATAGAACCCGTAAGAACAAATATTTTATTAAAATAAAGGAAAGTAAAAAAAAAGAAAGATACTTACACCGGAACCGGAATCGAAGATTTATTCCCTAATTAAAATGGGACGATTTTACTTCAATCGCTATTACCAAGCACATGTCCAATTGTTCAACCCTTAGACAGCACTTTCCATGTACACCTTTTCAGAACGGAGATTTAAACGGAAAAGAATGTATAATTTTTCCGAGAAAACGAGATGTATCTTTTGCCAATACACGAGTACCAAAAATCGGAACCGACAACTCTAAACAGTTAAAAAATTTCTCAATAAATCAATTATTTATGAAATAATCCCTTCAAAAATTCTTCCGCATCTAATCGATATGTCGGCGATGCAGGTTACCATTGACGTCAACCGCCTCGTATGACATAAAACCCGTAGGTCTCACAATTGTGGCAGGCGTCTATTTTTGGTGGTCGCAATAAGCACGACTGAAAAGTGGCTGTTCTGGTATAAGCTGTCTCGGTCTTTCAATTTTTGTCGTTGTAGTATCGGTTTGATGTTGCAATAAGTCTAGTTGTATGAAATCAAGGTGGGTACGTAGTCTTCGTTTCATTAACGCCTCTGCTGGCGTAACTCCGGTTGTAGAAGATGGCGTTGCGTGCTGACTTGCCAATTTCATCTTCCAATTCGTCTCCACTATTTTCGAGAGCTTTTTCTTGGTCTTCTGAACCATTCGCTCTGCCTGACCATTACTGCTTGGATAGTAGGGAGCAACCCGTCTATGACTTATTCCATTCTTCTTTAAAAAATCAGCAAATTCAACGTGAAAGATGTAGTATTGTCATCATGGCCCTTGATGTAGTAGATGAAACGTGACGAACTTCTAATCATTTAGAATGCGCGTCTACCACTATTAAAGGCAATATTCCATTGAAAGGTCCTGCATGATCAATATGTAGCCTTTCCCAGGGTACCGATGGTCATTCCCAAGGATGTAAAGGAGCCTTCGCTGCTACATTTTGGTTCCCCTGACATGCAGTGCATTGCCTAATGATATTCTCTATCTGCTTATTCATGTTTGGCCAGCACATGTAACTGCGAGCTAAGACTTCATCTTTACCATACCCAGATGAGTAGAGTGGAGCATTGATAAAGCTTGATTTCCAACAGCTTCAGGGATGATTACTTGAGTTCTCGGTAAGTAGATAACTCATTTTTTTTTATTGTAATACTTTATAATCTGTGATCAGGCCAAAATACCCAAAATACATAACAACTGTAGTTAAAGCAACCATCTTAGTGTCACCTGCTAACATTTTATTATTTTGCGATATTGCAACGCAAGTCTTTATAATAAAATAACTGCAAGATCTAGATTCTAATGAGGTGTTTGAATTTTAATGGTCGATATTTTGGATAAAGTTCTTTTTAGTCTAGATAAGGGTCAGCCACGTCTTTACCAAAACGTCCGCAATTAAAAAGTACATGACGTTTTAATCGATCCATCTACCACTCTCTCCAATAAGAAGAATCTAATGGTTAACCCATTCTTATTTTTGGGCACACGGTATATTATATAAATTCTAATGAAGGTTACATTTTTACAATCAAGATGAATGGGTTGGAAAAGTTAATGTGAGAAAAAAATTATTTTATACAAAAACATAACAGTCCTTCTCAGCACCCGAGCACATGAAGCACTGAAGTCATAGTTCCCCTCTGGTGTCTTCCCCAAAATGACCCTCACAAAATATACAAACAGCATACTTAAGTTAGGGACCTCTTGGTCAATCATTATCGTTGTCCTCATCCGCTGGTGTAACAATTTGCCCTTCTTCCTCTGATGAAGATTATTTTCTTACCGCTGTCGTTTTGTCCTTTGCACGTTTCTATACTTTATTTATTTTTCACTTCCTTTTTGCGTTTTGTTGTTTTGCTGAATTTTGGACAATATAATTATATCTCCCTACTTGTGCAGGAACTTCAATTCAAACGGAGTGATAAATTTTTCTAAAATTCTTAATCTGGTTAAAGATGTAGTATTGAAGATTTCGGAACAACTTGATTAAAGATCTAATGAGCCAGATTGAGAAGCAGTAGGTACCAACTGAGTTTTTTAAAAGGCAGATATGATCTTGTGAGCATCCTTTTACCATATTCGGCACATCAAGCACTGAACCCCAAATTCCCCTCTGGTGTTTTCATCAAAATGTTACTCATACAACATACAAACAACAGCACTTGTCTTATTAGCTTCTTGGTAAACTATTTCCACATCGTTGTCCTCATCAGCGAACGTAAAATTTTACCCCTCTTCCTCTGATGAAGATTACGTTTCTGCGGCTGTTGTTTTTTACATTTCTTTGCTCATTTTATTTCTTTTTATCAAATTCTTCAAGTACTATATTCTTTTTTACTTTATTCTTTTGCGCTTTGTTGAATATTAGACAAGAAAATTTTAGCTCCTTCTTGTATGGCGACTTGGACCTTTTTTCACAAGTCAAACTGGACTCATTTCAAACGGACTGAAAATTGTTTTTTGAATTCTTGGTCTGATTTCGGAACAATTTAATTGAAGACCTGATCAATCAGATTGATGAGGAGAACCAATGGTTTTTCTGAAAGGTCGAGCTTGGATCTTTTGAGCATTATTTTACCATGTAGTGTAAGCATACTCTTCCAACAATTCATGATTAACTTATTCTAACTAATTAGGTAGGTAATTATTTCTTTTGTAGTAACAGTCCTTTTTAGTACCAGAACACACTTCATGACCCCATTTACGGCACATCAAGCACTGACCCTAGAATTCTCTTCTGGTGTCTTTCCCAAAATGTCGTTCATTTAAGATACAAACAGCAACACTTGTATTAGGGGACTCTTGGCCAACCATTTCCGTAGTCCTCATTCGCTGGCGTAAAATTTTGTCCCACTTCTTCTGATTAATATTCTGTTTCTGCCAGTGTCGTTTTTCCATTTATTTGCCCATTTTAATTTTCTTTTCACCAGATTCTTCAAGTACTAATATTTCTTTTTACTTTATTCTTTTGCTTTTTGTTCAATTTTGGACAAGATAATTCTCCTCCTTATCTCCTGCTTGTACGGCAACTTGAACCTTTTGTTACAAGTGAAACTGAGCTAATTTCGAACGGAATGGTAACTTTTTTTTGAAATTCTTGGTCTGATTTCAGAACAATTTCATTCAAGACCTGATGGGCCACATTGAGAAGCAGAACCAAGAGTTTTATTGAAATGTCAGTTCTGGATCTTTTGAGATTTTTCTAGTAACTTTTACAAAAATTCAAAATCAACTTATTCCAACTAATTAGTTCCTTCTATAGTAAGAGCCCTTTTTAGTACCAGAACACTCTTCGTGGGCCCACACACTGCACATCAAACACTGAAACCCAGCATTCCCCTCTGGTGTCGCCCCCAAAATGTTCATCATACAAGAAACAGCAACACTTGTGTTAGGGGCCTGTTTTGCCAAATCATTTTGTTACGGTTCAAAATCTTCTAGTTGCGCGTTGCGACAAGAATCAAATTTACCGCGCATTGAACCGAATTTTCCTGTTGATGAATCAAAATTTCGGAGTTCTACACGAAGCGGCGGGCCGACATCTTGAAAAACTTTCTCTTTTTCTTGGCCGTGCTGCACGAAGCTAAAACCTACCTATAAAATTGCTATGTGGCTTCAATAATTGCACAATAATTTAGTGTGGAAATATCGGGATATATAATACGACCAATTTTCGCCGTAAGTGGTTTTCTTTGCTATTACTTGGGTTAATTTAGCGGTTTTATTAATTGCTAATTATAACGTATGATTTAGCACGTGTCTGGACCTCATATCCTTCTCAAAATTGACTGTCTGTATAATTCGTGGGGGACGCTGCAACGAGCAATTAGAATCCCTTTTGTGACACAAAACGTGCTTACGATCGTGTTGTCGCCGACTTCAAAGATACACGGCCGGGTATCCTTCAGCGTCTAGGGGTATCGTACGCGGTGCGCCCGGTCTTCACAAAAGTAACTTTCTGCTCTTGGATTTGGGTCTTCTATTCCTTCCCCAGCAAAATTATACGGATCTTCGGGTAGCTGTTAACTGGCGGTTCGTTAGCAAAGGCCTTCCTTATCAGAACGTACAACAATATACAGCTAAGTTATCGTTTTAAGAAACCATTTCATATGTGCATACGTTCGAAGCTTAAGTACACTCGCGACATCAAGCGGTTATATCTTTAGCATTTAAGACCATTGTTATTCGGGGTAGCCCCCATACTCTCACGCTATTTGTGGTTGGCACTAACTTCTTCAGAGTTTCGCGGGGTAAGCTAAAACGAAAGGCCTTTTGAATTGGCGGAAGCTACATCGTGTATTTGGAACGTGTGTACTATTAGTTTTTAAGTCACCGCGTGTACGTGACGGGTGTACGTCAAGTTTCTTAATCACCAATCTTAACTTGGAACACTATCTCTCTCTTGGGGTTAATAAACGAAAAACTTAACTGAATTAATACATATTTGATCGCGTACTACGAGTAATTGGTTATTGCTAATGCTTTATCATCTCTACTAGATACTCCTAATAATTTAAATTGTATGTGCTATATTTATGTGTCTTTTGCCTCTCTTAAATTTGTGTTTGTTGTAGCGTGTTAGACTCTAAGTAAAACCAAGTGAATTCCTGTTGATCGGTTTTATTTCTCTCTATTACCCAGCAGGTGGCGCCACGTTACTCAGCAGTTATTTCTTTTAGTTCTCCTAAGGACCTTCCCCATCTCACCGACTTAGCCGGACACTGCTGTGCTAACGCTTATAAATACGAGATCTTCCAAGCATTTAGTACGCTACTTCGAGCCCAATATTTTTGTGTTCTTTCTTTTCTAGGTTGCATAAGCTAGAGCTGTCACTTTATTTTTATTTATTATTATTTGTAATTCTTAGATTATTTGTAAACTGCAATCGTTACAATTTCCATACTGTTACCTTCATCCGCTGGCGTCCCTCTTCCTCTGATGAAGATTCTGTTTCTGTAGTTGAATTTTTTTCCTTTTTCGTTGCCCATTTACATTTTTTTACCAGATTCTTCAAGTACACTATATTTTCTTTTGCTTTATTCTTTGACGTTTTATTGTATTTTGGACAAGACAAGCTATCTTTTGTTTATACGTTTACTCGGACCTTTTTTTAACAAGTGAACCATGTAGCAACATGACGTGTTATAAATGTATTCTTTTGGTGATTCCATACGTCATATGACTAAAACAATTGTCGTCAATATGACGAAAAAATAACAGGAAAATGTCACAGTCCAATTACGTCAGTTTTCGACGTCATTTATAATTTATTTAATCGTATGGTACATTTTAAATATTGTATTGTGATGTAAGTGTTATGTATGGTGCCCCAGAAGATCAGTATAAACCTGTACAGTGTGGTGACGAAACCAATGTTCAATTGTGGATTGGTTCGTCTTGGCAAGGTTTAGGAAAACCACTAAAACCTAAACATGCCAACCCTTACCCACCCTAGTATTCACATGTAATAATATTAATTAAGTGTGTAATGTGATTGTGTTTTGTGAAATTGTGTTGTACATTTTTTCCTAATTATCCGGGAGGGTCTTGATGACCAGGTCCGGAAACCAAAGTGGTGATTCTCAGAACAACATGTTTTTATAATGTCATTTATAATGTCATTGTCTGATTTAACTTTTGACGTCTTTATATTAAATTAGACGTACTTGAAATGGTATTTTTGAAGGTCGAAGTAAATTATTTATTGGAACAGTATCTTCGTCGGTGCTCACTAGGGCAATACTTGTTTCAAGATCGTTTTGAATGTCAGATGTAAATTCGGCCTCTTTTAGTTTCTTAAAAGCAAGTCCGTAATCATCTAAATTTTTTAATGTTTCATGTTTAACATGCAATCAAGTTATTGACAAGTTTCATAATAGGATGTTTTAACCGAATATAACTCCATTAACTTAGTATAAACTTACTTTGTTATACAACATATTCACCATAATGTTTAAAAATAAGTTCACTAATTAATGGGTTTTGCGTTATAAGAAACAAAATGGAAACATATACCTTCGCCTCAAAAGCGAACCCATGTGAGCCGTGACCGTTACTAATACGCATGCGTTGTAAACTAGCGGGCAAATAACGTATTATTGAAGTCGAAACGACATTTCAAAAATGACGTTTATAAAATATCACAAAAAACACATGTTATTGACGTAAGAATGACGTTTCAAACAAGACGTATCTAAAATGACACAAAAAGCACGTCCTACTGACGTACCATTTTGGGTAGATGACATCCGTTGACGGAAAATGACGTCTAACTTACGACTATTGTACATATGCTAGCTACCTGGGGAAACTGGACTGATTTCAAACGAGCTAATATTTTTTTTAAATTCTTGGTCTAATTTCGGAACAATTTCATTGAAGCCCTCATGGGCTGATTGAGGAACAGAACCAAAAGAGTTTTCTTGTGTAATTATTTCCTTTTATTACAGATTCCAATATTTTTCCCCTTGAAGCTTTTTTCTGTTTCAGCGTGTTTTTGTAATAATCTATTTCATAATAATATATATTTTTGTTAGTGTGCTTCCTTCTACAGTTTCTAAATTCTTGTTTGTTTCCTTTTATAAATTGGTTCTAGTACTGTCTCCTTTTTCAACATCTGTTTAGTGTCTTTATTCCACATTCTCCTATGTTAGTTTATCATGTCAGTTGTTATTTTATTATCCACGGTTTTTCGTTTTCTAATTGCTTCTATATGTTTGTACATAATTTTTGGTTTCCTTATTATTATTACTTCCGTTTATATTTTGCTTTTTCCGAATTCCTTTTAGCTCTCACTTCCTTTGAATTACTTTCATTCTACCATCTTGTGTGTTTCCTGTCTTTTGTTACTCCGCACTTATCCTTCCCTGTGCTCAGTACTATTGTTTTATAAATTCGCCACAATTTTCTAGGGAAATTCTTACAATTTTGTGTTTATTTTCTTCTATTTTTCTTGTTACTTCTTATTGCTTATATTGGGTTAGTTTTTTTAAGGATTTACTTAGCCTTTCCTCTGCAAAATTTCCTGCAATTGTTCTGTTTACCTACTATCTACAGTTAACCTTTCATCTGAATCTTTAGCTTCCAGTGTTAGGTTTTTCCAGAATTCATTTATTTTCGATTTTTTGTTTTCACTTGGTTCATAGGCTATTGTTATTTTTGTACGTTCTGTCTATTATTAAATATCATTTTCATTCTTAATAATACACCCTCTCTCCTGCTGCTGCACGTTTCCTCTTTCTACTCCACTACACAGTAACACATTTACTTTTTGTAAATATAGTTCTCGTTGTTCTTTCTTTTTTGTTTCCGTGACAACAACAACTTCTAAATCCATACTCTTCCTATTTTTTTTTGTTTCGACTCTTTTTTCTACATATACATTTATTTTTATGCTTTTTATTCGTATTAATTTTTCTTTCTCCCTGACCATTGTTAGATTCTTTTTCATTTCCTTTCTTTCTTCTCTTAAGTTTTTCGTATGTTATGCTTGATGCTCAAGCTTGTTTGGTTGTGGATGACAAAAACGAAGCGAGGTGAACGGTTGTTCATTGTTGACGGCTCCTTGATACACCGAATACAAAAGGTCTTGCTACATATATTATACACTTAGCTAAAATCTTGCCAGGAAAGAAGATCCCTGTATCATAAGTATATGCATATGAATCAATACTAAAAACATCTGAGTCAATTTGATCATTTACTATTTAGTTACTAGTTAGAATTACAAAGTAACTAAAACAGTGTTGGCAAGATATGTGGTTGTCAATTGAAATACTAACCTTAAAAAGTAACAATTGACAGCAATTAATAACCAAAAATACATTTGACAGAACGTCAACTTAAATGAAATTGATGTCAATTGACTATCTTTATTCATAACGCATATAGTACAGCTTCCCTCTTTATTTTACACATATCTATGTCTTATTCATACAATGATCGATACGTTTATTTCGTACATCAGAAAATAATGACGTAAGTATCTTCTTTCGTGGCACCATATGTTTATCTTACATTCTCCTTACTATAGACTTTATATGATTTGTATTTGACACCTCAGTAGAAATGCGTATTTAAAACAATTTTCCTCTGAATATTTCACAAGGCCGTTTCGTGTGGGACCTAAATAGCTATAAAAGACTATTATTATAAATGTACATGTTATCAAACTGAAGTATTTCAAAGTTTGCATAAATAAACCGTTTTTGGTGAAATGTATGTAGCCACAAGTACTCCCGGTCCAGTCATGAAAAATTAATCGCGATGCAGGTTCTTGCGGGGTTGTAGTAGTAGATCTATCCTATCTAATTCTGGGTGGAAAATATACGTGTCTTCCAGAGCGGGCTGCGGATGGTGACGTCATGCTTATTAGTTTACTTACCTTAACGCCCATATAGACTTATTAAGTAATCATTATTTAGTATTAATGGTAGGATTTCAGGTCCGTTGTAATTTTAGTGTTATAGTTACAAGACGAGAGGAGGATAAAGCTTATTGTAACAACCAACATTGTTGCAAGATTTATTGTCAAAAGTTGATTTTTATAATCTATATTTTAAAATATAAAAAAATATTCTTCTCTTTAAGCGCAAACTCATAATACTGCCTATAGGTCAAGACTGTTATAATACTAAAAGGAACGTCTAACTAGAGTTGCTACTAATTAGCTACAGCCCGCATTTGACATTTAAATAAGTACCTAATCACAGCTGTCTCAAATAAACAAGTTAATGTTGTAAATTGTGAAGATTATAATAAATTCCTCTCATGTTAAGTAATTCTGAATGTGTGCCTATCTCAGCAACTCTTCCGTGATTTATAACGCAAATTACGTCGGCATCTTGCACTGTAGTCAGACGATGAGCTATCGTAATACAAGTACGTCCTTGTTTAGCGTTGTCCAATGCTTCCTGAACAATTTTTTCACTCTCCGCGTCTAAAGCCGAAGTTGCCTCATCTAAAAGCAACACTTGCGGATTTCGGACCAATGCACGCGCAATTGCAACTCTTTGTTTTTGCCCACCTGACAATTGCGTGCCTCTTTCTCCCAATTTCGTTTCATAACCCTGTAAAACTCCTATGTATTTGGCTGCACCACAATAAAACCAACTTACCAATGGCAAAGAAGATATGAAAGTGTGAATGTTTGCATTTTTAGCTGCGTTAATTATTTCGTTTTTGGTAACCAGGCGTGTGTTGTCTCCATAAGCGATGTTTTCAGCGATAGTTCTGCTGAATAAATTTGGTTCTTGAGAAACAATACCCAAGTGCGAACGAAGCGCTCCTAAATTCATGGTGTCAACGTCTCTTCCGTCAACAGACACACTTCCATATGTAGGATCGTAGAATCTTTCCAACAGTTGAACTATAGTCGATTTACCGCAACCACTGGGTCCCACTAAAGCCACCATTTTTCCTTGCAACACCGACATGTTCAGTCCCTTAAGTACATTAACAGACGGGCGAGAAGGATAGGAAAAGTGAACTTTCTCGTACTTAATGTGTCCGGAACTCTAAAACCCAATTATAGTATCGTAGACATAAGTAATTCGATAAGCATACCCATTTCTCATCAGGATTCGAAGATCCATCGCGTATCTTTGGCATTCGGCTAAGTAACTCAAAAATTCGATTCGCCGCAATCAGTCCTTTTTGAAAGTTTGGAGTAAATGCTAATGCGTTCGCTAATGACCAAGAACTGGTTACTATGCTTTCGGATACTCTATAAAAAAAATAGTTTTTTCTATAATTTAGACAATCAATAATACCAGAAATACATCATCTCCCCCGGAATGTATAAGGCCCAGATGATTCTATATTTGCATATGAACTTCCCGAAGTTGCCGACAGGTGGCGATACGTGTTACACTCAAGTTAAAATTAAAGATTAATTCAAACAAACTGAAAAGTATAACTGAACAGTAAATAAAAACTATTTTTAAATTATTGCGTTGTTCCGTCGTGTGAAAACATTATTTCGCGATATTCAATCAATGACGAAACCGGAAAGCCAACGCATAACGCTATCTATCGGAGACTGAAGGAAACACTAACACGTATAGAGAATCTACTGCTTGTATCTATGGGACGTTCTAAATTCCGGGGAGATTATGTATTTATGATAATACTCACATGAAAACACGTGCATAATCGAGTCCTTCATTTTTAACTAACATGGCTCCGAAGTAGAGTGACGCAGAGTAAGCAAAAAACATTAAGCTGCGTGACAATCCGTAAACCATCCCCCGAATATGCGTGTTACGCTGAGCCATTTTTTGGTACGGTACTATTTCTTTCATGTACAGGTCATGGAAAGTTTTCTCGCAACCTAACGAAGCGACAGTTCTGATTCCGTTGATCGCTTCGACCGCAATTTTCGTTGACTTCTGTAAGGATTTGTAATGTCCTTGACTTTCTTTCGCGATCATTTTTTGTTCGAGATAAAACGATAGTACAATAAGCGGAGAGAAACACATAGCAACCAACGCGATTCGCCATTCGTAATAAAATGACGTACCCAAGGCAATTAGAACCGTTGACGTAGAATTTAGAATCGTTCCTATACGTTGCCCAGTCGCCTACAATCATTATTAAAGTCGCTATACAAATTTGAAGGTATCTTACCCCTTGGACGCTTGCAGCTTCGCTAGAAAGTCTTGCGCACAAAGAACCGACACCATGATCTTTATTATCGAAATAACCCATTTCCTGAGATAAAAGTGATTTGAACATCAGACTACGCAAACGCATAGTTAATTTTTCGCCGGCAATTCCGAACATGTAAGTTTGGAATAGATTGGAAATTGCGCTAACTATACCAATGATTAAAAAGAAAATGGCAAAAGAATTGGTTTTTTCCTGAATGTAGTCCTCGTCGGGACTAGCTAAAACCTACAATTAGGTAGATAAAATACGAAAACAATATTTTTTGAAATTACCCCCATGACGTCACCGAAAACGATTGCGTATATAGGCATACCAGCGCCTGTAATAACTGAACAAATGCATCCGATTATGATCGCCCATAATTCAGGCGAATTATATTTCATGATGGCCCATAGAGGTGACTTATTACTTTCCGATATTCCCTCTTCCAACATCTGTTTAAAATAAAAGGATTATTGATTTTTCATTTGATTCACGTGTTTCACTCACCTCTTCCGGTGGTGTAGTGATAGACGGGCTTTACCATTAATTCAGCGCTTTTCTGACGATCCAGCAGATACTTCCTCGGTTTTGTAAATTAACTTCCGTTGCTTCATTGTCATCGTCGTCATCTTGCGTTACTTGTGCAGTTACCAATTCAAAATACGCCCCTTTCTTTAGCATGAGTGAATCGTGTGTACCTTCTTCCTGTACCGTACCATGTGAAATAACTACGATACGGTCAGCCTTTCGAACAGTTGATAGTCTGTGAGCCACGATTACAGTTGTACATTCGTTACTAGCCTATACGTTAAAAAATAAAATTTTGGAAAACCATTCGCCATAATAACAACTAACCGCATCTAATGCTGCTTGGACAATTGCTTCGCTGCTGGTATCTAACGCTGAAGTGGCCTCGTCTAAGAGTAAAATAAACGGTTCGCGCACTAACGCTCTAGCTATAGCAATACGTTGTTTTTGTCCACCAGACAGTTGAGCCCCGCGTTCCCCTACCAAAGTGTTATATCCTTGAGGTAACCCTTTGATAAACGAGTCCGCGTTTGCTTTTTTCGCCGCACGTTCAACATCTTCTTGAGAAACGTCCTTTGCACCCAATTTAATATTTTCGGCTATCGTTGTCTCGAATAACACAGGTTCCTGTCCGACTACTCCAATGTGACTCCTCATCCAAGTAAGATCTAACTCGGTAAGCTTTTGATCGTCAATGTAAACCTAAACAGATTATTAGAACGCTTACAGAGCCAGTGAAAAATACTCACTCCTCCGACATCGGGATCGTAAAATCGTTGTAATAGTTGAATGCAAGTTGATTTACCACACCCCGAACTTCCCACTAACGCGACAGTTTCACCGGGGTTTATGGTTAGATTCAGTCCTTGTAAAATCTATTAAGAACAAGATTAAATGTGTCACAGGAAAAGTGTACGGAGTACCTTAACATCCGGTCTTGAAGGGTACCCAAAGTGTACGTCTTTAAAAGTAATTTTTCCGTCCATTCTTTTGAAACGGGACCCATTTCCTTTGGATGCGTTTATAATCGGTTCCGATGAAATCACACCGAAAATTTTAGAAGCCGCGCCTTTTGCGATCCCAAATGTTTCAATAAATGGGGACGCCATTCCAAAAAACCACGTGCCCGTCAATATACTAAAAAATATCTAGACACCAGGTTGGATCTCCATGAGAGTTTATCTACTTACAGCAACCATAGTTCCCGCATCATAGGTCACATCATCTATGGGATAATCACGATCTCGAATTATCAGTCTCACACCATACCAAAAACCTAAAGAATAACTTGCATACGCAAAAAACCACATGATACCGTTACTCATGCCATTGAAGAATAAACGTTTAATGTTGTTTTTGCAAGCAAACAGCAATAGACTGTTGTATCGTTCCTCTTCTTTCTGTTGTCCCCCAAATGCTACTACAGTACGTATCGAACTTAAAGTTTCTTCTGCGATGGCACCAGCTTCGCCGTAAGCGTCCATTTCTTGCTTGGCAAGTTTAGTTGAAATCTGTTCACACATTATTAAGTAGTATTCATTCAATATAGAAATCGGGGACCTTACCCAAGAAACGAAACCCATCGATATGGTAGTAACAGGAAAAGATACTAAACAAATTAGAGCTAATTCCCATCCTAAGATCAGACCTTGTACAATACTGGTTATAAAAATAACTTCATAATAAAGAACGATGGAAACCTTTTCGCCAATACCTTCTTCAACTTTTTTTAAATCGCTAAAAATTAACGTTTCACTGTGGAGAGTATTGGAAGGCGAACTTACTCAGCAACACGGCTTGCAAAGTCTCCTGTTTGGTGTACGTCGTACCACGCGACATCCTGATTAAGAACTTTCGCAAGAAACAAGTCTCTTATTCTGAAAGTCTAAAAACTTTATAGTGTTTGTTCGAATATTCTTCGGTGAACAAACTTACTTGCTTTAAAGCGCTATAATTAAATAACAAAGTGGCAATGTAAGAAGACACCATAATTAATGCTCCCAAAGAACATCCTACAGTAACAAATTGAGCTAAACCGTCGTGCAATTTTTGTATCGCTTCCTCCTTTTCGGTGGCGTTAAAAGTGGTGTTTACGTATGTGACAATTACATTTGTGGTATCGCCGAAAGTAATCGACAATAAACTGTTACTAATTCCGGCCAAGCAACAAAATATTGATCCTAGGAATATGTAAAATTTATCTAAGTTGGTTGAATACTTGTACTGAAACATTAAATGTTAGCAAAGCAAACACTTGCCGAAGAAGAATTACCAACTCGATGAACGACACCGGTGGATATTCTGCTTTGGGTTTCTCATTTTTTGTTTTTGTCGAGATTTCCCTGAAACGAAATAGATTATCTGTTATTGGGTAAAACAATAGTGATTAATGGCTTAATTATGTTATTTATGGATAATTTCCATAGCTATCTTGAGTTGAGTAATATAATTTTCATCACGCAAGTCTAACATTTTATGCCAAGTGCGTGTTTCCAATTTTCGTTTGGTAATGTCAGCGTAAAAGATCCACAACGATAATTCTTACCTATTATTATTTTTCACTAATTGCAAGAGATGGCTCTATAAATAATTTGTTGTTGACAGTCATGTTAAACGATGATTATAGCTACAATTATAGGGGCATTCAGAAAGAAAATTCTCACGAATGAAGTAAAGTGTGCTCTATAGATTTGTGTCATTCTTACTAGAGAGGGTAAATAATTTGTGATGTCACCTACACCCGTTCTGCTTGTAGTGACGTCAACACAGACAAACGACAACATCACAATAATCATCACCGGATCATCGATCTGTTTTCCGGATAGCTCAAAATTCATCGAAAAAAACGCCTGGATCGTACAATAACGCATCACAGAAGACAATCATCCACCTGCATCTAATATAACCCTAAAAGCGTCTTTATCGCTGTGATTCTTCTTCACCACTGACCCGTCAGTACTTGTGGCTACTTAAATTGTAAAATATAATGCAAAGTAAATTTTACTCAATGCATAGGTCATAGCATTACATTAGGTAGTAAGGGAGGTATTGTAATAGATGCGGGAATATTAAACGTCTTTTTTTAAAATCAAATTGTTCGGAAGAAACCCGGCAACAACAGTAGTCTTAATGATTTAATCTAGTTCAAATGTTCAGCGTTTTGGTTAGCTGATGCATGTGATGACAAAATAATTCACGAATGAAAGGGTAACGAGATATGTACATTACATTCCAGGATACCCAACATCTCTATACAACTGTATCCAGCATGACAATTCACAAACAAACAAAAATTACGTAGGATGCAGCTGCAAATCGGTGACAAGTGAGTATGATGTGAGTTAATTCTAAGTATGTAAGTACATATATAGATAAAACAGTTTCAAAATTTCAGTTTTCAAGTAGGGACAACACAAACATAAACCATAAGTCACACACAGAACGTTCGGGGAACTTCGATCGGATGGAATCAACAAAGATGGCCTTAAAGTTTCGTAGCAGTGGCGAATATTGCATTTCTTTGTTACCAGGCCAAAAAGATAATTAAATAAGTACGTAACACATATCCCATCTTATCTTTGTTATTTTGTATATTTTAATTTTTGTAATTATATTCCATAAATTGTATAATTTAGTTCTAAACAGACAATTTGCTGTTTTCCCTTTTTTTATCAGTTCCCGCCAGATTAACATTTGGCAGGTGCTCAATCGCAAAATTTTAACGTTACAATAGTTTAAGCAATATTTCCAAATAACTTAAAGTGACCAATACTGTGTATTGTAGTTTATGTTTTTATCTAGGTCGCGTAAACAACCTTTGCACAACTCGAACCGACAGATTCGTTCTAAATAAGCATTTTGCCGATGCATGTAATTGTAGAATAATAACATCAATAAATAATTTCCACTCACTCCAATTCAATTGGGTAATAATTTATTGTATCTACAAAAATAGTTGTATTGTTGGCGCAAAACGTCGACAATAAAACTAAAGTGAGTCAATAATTGAAATTTAAAGTTTACTACTCAAAAATACAAAACAGAGAAGAATATAATTGAAATATTAGCCTTATAGTCCTATCCGTCTCAAATTTAAACTGCTTAAATTTGCAGTCATTATAACGCGTGATTCAAAAAATGTTTCATCAAACTTTGCCATAAACGACAAAGCAAGGTATAACAGGTGTATCTTAGCTTAGCTTGTACATTTGTCAATTCTAACAGATTTAATTTCAACACATCCAGTTTTCTGCATTTAGAGTAGATGTACATGAATTTTTTCATGGTCCACTTTGATGAAAAATTTTTTGAATCACGGGTTACATACTGTACTGTGTATGTCAACCAAATATTAGTATAAGAAACCCTTCCAAATCTAAGATTTTTCAAATGTGATACCCAAAAGTTGCAACCTTTCAATCAATTTTGAATTTTTTATTGTTTAGAATTTGTCACCCCTAGTGAGCACGGGAGAAGTTATGATGCAATGATAACCTTTATTCCCCTTTACAAGATGTTTGTAACATTATCAAACTTATAAGCAATTGATTTGTTTTTGCTCGACCCACCATCATCCGGCTTCGTAAGTATTATAATGATTCTACATCTTAAACTGCGGTTCTATAAATGGCACAGTATAATATAAATTCGGCAATGCATCTCTCGAGCGGAGTCTTTGAAGTTAGCAATTGCAGCCATTTTACTCGATTTAAAATGTTCTGACTCAGACTAGTCGTAACGTTACAAATATTAGGCGATTTCGAACCAAGTTTAATTATCTTTTTTTTAAATAGTCAAATTAATATGTTTTAAATAGATCGATTCAGAAAATTGCATGTTGTGACGGTATTATTTTGCAAATAATTGATTTATAGACCAATTATTCCCTACAGTATAGACAGCCGTGTTTACACTCATCCGGTTGAACATAAAAATTCAAATTAAGTAATAAGTCTTCGACTACTGTTCCTGTGTAAGTACTTTTTTTACTCTCCTTTGTTTTAATAAAATATTTACTCTCACGGGTTCTATTCAAATATCGAAGTAGGTCTGGTATCACCCCAACACTGAAATTTCCATCTACTTTGAAACCGCCTTCTGGACAAGGACACCACGCAAGATAAGCCTGTTATCTGGTTCTTTGTGAGCAGCCCAGCAGCTGTTATCAACGGAGTCCATTTTGATTTTTCCTTTTTCTTCATTGGATAATAAAATATTAGATTTAGATACAGAAACTGTCACATCTGCCGATTAACTGTCGAACACCGAAGACTTCCTAGTTACACTAATAATTCTTTTATGCATGTCATTCATAAATTTTGTCGCGTTCTATGTATACGTACCGCAGCCATGAGTTTAGCAACGTACCTTTTATGGCGTTGTATAAATACTTTTGTGAACTAGAAAGATCTTTCAAGTACCTGATTAATTTTGTGCGCTTTGAACGTATTTAAATAATCGGCCAAGGTCCGGTACTCTCCGTAATTGTTGTCAGGTACATTCCGAACAATAGTTGTCACGTGAATCGCTTGCGGGGATTGATCAGTGCTACGATTGTCAAATACGCTAACCTATTTGGGGCGTTTGTGCCTAGAATTTGTATTCGTGTCTTAAATCGCTCTCGTGAATTATTATTATTTTATAACTATACTTTGCTATTCATTCTAAATGATATTATCTATTGTTGTGTCGATGTGTTTCTATGTGTGTTAATTGAACTCTAGTCGCTATAATAATATACATATTTCTATTCGCGTACGGTTTGTTTCTGTGTCTACGAGTTCCTAGTGGCTCTAGATATTTCTTATACGTAATCCTAGGTGGTGCCTTATAAATTATTCGTGCAGTAAAAGAAGCCTTCATTTCGAACGATTCTCAATCAGCCCACGACCACTTCCGACTAAGAGGAGCTGCCGGCAGGCCTTCTTGCACTGTTATACATTTTTTTTAGTTTGTTTACAAGTAAATCATAACAATGTGTAAGAATTAAATCTTACAATCGATTATTTTTGTGGCATAGAAGGCGAATTAATATCGTTTCCCTGCGTGTATTAAATGAATTAATAGTCATTTGTTTTGTTTCGTAAACCAAGAATCGCTGCTGCATGTTTATTATGCTGTGCAAATGGTGTTATGATATTGAGCTCATTATGATTATCCGATAATTGATTCACTACAAATACTAACCAAAATTCTCCTTTTAATTTTCTAATTTTGGAAATTTTCCTGACCATCTAAGTTCATTTTAAATCATTTTAAACTTCAGTTATTTTTATAATATATATTTTAATAATTTACTATAAACTTCTTTAAATTGATCTACCTAATTCAATATTAGTCTTTGAGGTAACACAAGCTTGCCTACAAAGTGAAAAATAGAACTATTGTTAAAAAAAATAGTTCCATAATAGTTATAGTTAATATAGTTTATAACAATTTTCCTTTCATATTACTTTTTGTATAAATCAAAAAAAAAATATTGTTAAAAAACAGCATCAACTTAAGGAATAGTGAAAGAAAACTCGGATGAAAATTATACATCAACCGCTGTACATTCTGATTGATAATCATACCCATCAGCTTTAAGAACCCCTCCGGAGGGGTTCCCTGATTAAGATGAGTAAAAGAAATAGTTCAGAACTATCTTCACCTGTAACTGAACGAAATAAAAAGTATTTATTCGAACCCGAAACATTAATAGCCAAAAATAAAATTCTTATAAGCGATAAACAAATCGAGAATTCCAATAAAATAATCAATCAAGGAAAACTCGCCGCAGCAATAAACTCTATGGAAACATCTGAATCTACTTCGCAACAACTTGAAGATAACCAAGACAAAGAAAAACAAATCAAAATCCCGCCAATTTACCTTCACAATGCGGATAAATTGAAAATCCAAGAAATCATTACTGATCTCAAGGAAAAGGCCACGAAAGAATTCTCCACAGTAATTCGAAATAAGCAGTTAAGAGTTAATCTATCTAGCATGGACGGTTATCGGGTAATGACTAAGCATTATACCGATAATAATTTAAGCTACCACACGTTCAAAAACCCGGAAGTAAAAAATGTATTGGTAATCTCCCTGTATCTCTCACGGAAAATAAAATACAATAGGAATTAACAACATTAATGTATCCTGTACAAAAAGTAGCCAGATTCTACAATAAGGATAGATATTCGATCCCACTTTGCGCAGTTGATCTCAGTGACAACCAAGAGGGAAAGGAAATTTTCAATTTAACAAAACTGTCCCACTGTGTTGTAGAAGTGGAGCTACGTAACACCAATCCCGCAAGGGACCAGCAAACATCAACCGATCTCATAACAATCATAGTCCAAAAAATTGTAGAGCTTTTAATCCCACACTTCGACAAATTAACGCCACTTATACAACATTACTCCCCACTTTATTAACAAATGGATCTAAATAGTTCTCCACTAATAAATAATACAACCTTGACGAATTGAAACGTCAATGGCCTCAAATCTCAACGATCAATATTTATCAAATTCTTAATAAGGCACAATGTTGATATTGCGTGTATCACTAAGACTCACTTTGTTAGTACAGAAAGGGTTAGGATTCCGGGATACTGCGTATATCGGAAAAATAGAGAAGCATCAGGGGTGTAGCAATAATAATTAAAAAGAAACTCAGGCATCAACTCCTTCTCTTAGAAGATCTACACAACATTGAAGCTGTTGCTATCGAACTCTATATTCAAAATAATATCCCTTTAATTATCATTTCTGCCTACAAACCGCCAAACAAACGACTGCTTGAAAGTGAAATCAGTAAACTATTCGATCAAGCAGAGCCCACTTTAGTTATTGGTGACCTAAACGCAAAAACACCATCTGGGGATGTAGAGCAACTAACCCGGATGGAGTCAAACTATATAACATAATGGCTGACCACGGCATCAATTTATCTGCTCCGGATGAATATACGTATCACCCGTATCGACCGGATCACCAACCCGACATCTTAGATGTTATATTGTACAAAAATATATTGACTCCTGCCTACCAATCAGTACATACCGAACTCGATTCCGACCACCTTCCAGTTGTCATTAACTTTCAAAGTATACCTCAAAATATACCTCCTGCGCCTAGACTAGCTTGTGGCAAAACAGATTAGGACATTTTTGAGACTACATTCAACCAAAACATGGACGGGACGGGACCTCTAAGTTTACCCTCGGACATTGATGATGCTGTTTTAAAATTCTCCACGGTCTTACAAGAAAGTATACAAGAATCAACCTCACCTTGGAGACATAGAAAAGTACCAGATAATATGAGAACACCCATCTATATACTAGACCTAATAAAAAAGAAGAATTGATATAGAAGGGGATGGCAGAGAACCCGACTCCCGTACCTCAAAACCTTGTATAACCAATATTGTCACATAGTTAAACACGAATCAGATAAACTCAGAATCCAGAAATACAATTCCTATCTCGAAGAAATACAACCAGGTGACCCCTCCATGTGGCTGGCCACCAAAAGGATCCTTAGGCAACCAAACCAAATTTATCCAATAGTTTCACGTAACAATAAATACTCACCTGAAGAAGAAAAGGCGGACATACTATCAACACATCTTGAGCAAGTGTTCATCCTAAATAGCGAAGTACATGATGAACTCATCGAAAACCAAGTGAAAAGCGCAATTGATAACCTAAATTTACAAGATAATGATGAAATAGTCCCAACCTTTCCTGAATAAATCAAATCCATCCTAAGCGTAAATCCCCCGGCTTTGACCTCATCACCAATGACATGCTACAACTTCTTTCAACTAAGGCAATAGTATATTTAATATCAATCTTTAATGCTTGCCTACGCATTGGACACTTCCCTACCTCATGGAAAACTGCGATAATTCTTCCTATCTATAAAGCTGGTAAACCCAACAAAAATCCGGATAGTTACAGACCCATTAGTTTCCTGCCAACCTTGGCCAAGCTCTTGGAAAAGATAATACTTACCCGATTACAAGATAACCTCCAGCAAAAAAAAATTGTTCCCCCTCATCAATTCTGTTTTAGAGCTGTCCACTCAACATACATCAACTACTTAGGATAACTGAGGTAATAGAAAAAGGATTTGAGAACAAACAAAATACAGCCGCTGTATTCATCGACCTGGAGAGAGCCTTCGATAAAGTTTGGCAAGATCTCGACAACAGATCATTCCAAGTCAGAGTGAACTCAACCTTATCTAGCTTAAAATCTATAGTGTCGGGAGTCCCGCAGACTAGTATCTTGGGACCCACCCTTTTTAATCTGTATGTTCACGATATACCAACAGAAATTCCCTCTACACTGGCCATATTCGCCGATGATACGGCTATAATTGCACAAAGTTTCTGCCCTGAGACTGCAATTAAACTAGTTCAAAGCTCCACAAATATAATATCTGAATGGTTCACAAAATAGAAAATTAAGATCAACTCTGGTAAGTGCCAAGCTAAAATGTTTACACTTAAACGCGATAGCATATTCCCAAAAATCCAAATAAGAAATGAGGAAATAGAATGGAATCCTAAGAATCAAGCAGTTAAGTACTTAGGAGTACATCTTCACTCTAAGCTGAACTGGGGGTTGCATGGTATCTGCGCAACACCCAAATTCACTGGGAATTAAGTGTTCCAACTATAAATGACTTCATCCAAAAAACAACAGTGAAGTTTTTCCAAAACCTAGCTCTATGTTCTAGTGCGACCAAGTTCAATCTTGGGAATAAAGCAATCCACACACGCCTCAAGCGTAAATTACCACAGGACTTAATTTAACTGCTAACTCATGATAGAGGTATGTGTTTATCACTAATTCCTCAATACTTCTCTGTTTTTATATGAACTAAATACTTAAGCCAGCTACAATAAATTAAAAAAAAATCAAAATTGTCTGAAGAAATATTTATTACCCCATCTTCTTCGAATTATCATCGTTATTCGTAAAAATGAAAGAAAAGAGTATGTTGTTGGAAGTGCTGGAATGTTGAAACTGATCAAGTTATCTCTTTATTATAAAAACGAAAGTAAAAAATCCTGAAATTTTTTTTGAAGAAGAAACGTCCTTCAATTTGCAATCACTGGATCAGTATCAAATCTCATTTTTTCCTAGATTTCTTTGACCACCATGAGCTTTCCTGGTTTTTAATTGAAATTAATTAATTAATTTGTAATTGCTTCGTAATTTTGCACAGTACAGTTTGGGTAATTTTTAGAATAACAATCTCGAATTGCCTGCCAACACTTAGTTGGCTGTAATAATTGAAGGATCGACTTATACAACTGCTACCACATCTGTGAACAAAGTTGCCTTATTGCAAATGCATTTTAGGATGTGTTCCGCTAACACGAGACGACACTAGATGTTGCAACACTTATTAGGGCCAGTTAGCAAAAAAAAATAATCTCGAATCGTCTGCTGTAAGTTCACAAACACACAAACACCGAGAAACACTCGACAGTTGTTTCTCTTTGGGGACTCTTCAGGAGTATTGTAAAATGCGTGCTGTTGACTATATTCCCTAATGCAGGACACAACATATTCGACTAAGGGTTAGTTTTCTAAAACCTCGGTTTAACTCAACCTCAGGATAAAAACAATCGTTGCCAAGGTTATTCCTTGGATACTATTGCATTTTACCTACGGTTGATTTGAACCGAGGTTTATAGAACTGGCCCTTAGTCGAATATGATGTGTCCTGCAGTAGCGAATATAGTCAACAGCACGCATTTTTACAATACTCCTGAAGAGTCCTCAAAGGAGGAAACAACTGTCGAGTGTTTCTCGGTGTTTGTGTGTTTTTGAACTTACAGCAGACGATTCGAGATTGTTTTTTTTGCTAACACTTAGTTGGCTATAATAATTGAAGGATCGACTTATGTATAGTTTAAAAATAGATATACTGTCTTTGTGACCATTTATGGTATTTAACTTACTCTAAACTTTACATTGAACCGACCCTCAATAAATCAACGCACAAGGTTTGCTCGACCGCTTTCCAGGTCCGCTTTTAAAACGGTATTAAATAAATTTATTCTTATAAGGAACAATATCCTAGTACGCAAATATTACAGTCCAGCCAGAAGTGTGCTGACTGCATTGTTGGTTTTAATTTTACAGTGCAAGGTACAGTAATAAAAGGTATAAAAATAGTAAATTTATTTTCAAACTATAACTGCAGACACATTTGTCGACAAACTTGCCTTAATGCAAATGCTTTTTCGGACGTGTTCCGTTAACACGAGGCGATACTAGATGTTGCAACACTTATTGTTAAATGAATAGAATTAGGTTGTAGTTAAAAACATTCATAAAGAATTTAATATAAATTTCTCACACAATATGTAGCTACGTATAGGAATGAGAGCAGTATGTTCAAAAAGTTTGAAAAATAGAACAGATGTTCAGAATTTTTTTATAATCACAGGAAATGATTAAAAGTTTTATTCTTTTCATTCCATACAAATGTAGTCGTTCTGTGGTAGTACGATTGAAGGTTCACAATCGTAAAATTTTTACGCCAACTTCGATGCCGTATTGTAAAAACATAACCTTGAATATTTTAACCTAGTAATAATAATGGGTTGCAATAAATTGCCCGCAGGAAAATAGACCCTCAAATTTCGAATTTTATACATAAAACAACATTAAAAACACACCTGGTATTCGTGTTTATTCACGTGAACAGAGTGACTAGTTATATTTTTTTTGAATAGCATGGTTGAATAATGTGTCGCACCTACTTTGTCTAAATTGAAAACAAAATCTGTAGACATTTAGTTAGAACGTCAAAATCAATTTCAACAAATTGATTAAATGAAAAAATATGAACAAATAAATAAATTTTAGCTAAAATGGTGAATTTATAACTAATTATCCATGAATATGTTTATAACTTATAATCTACAATCATTTATTTATAACATAAGATTTATGTGTCTGATTGCACCACGTTTATTAACAGTTTCGACCGAAAATTGTTTCAAGATATTCTCAAATCAGAAATGAAGATAACTTATATATCAAATTTAGACCTAATTTGTATCCGCAACCATTTTCCATAATCTCAATGTTTAGGTTATAATATATCTGTTTATAAAATAGCCCACTGTGTTTAAACGACAGACAATCGTTATTTTATAGAATTTTGAGTTTATACAGTGACCGGCAAAGAGTTTGCAACAAAGTCCGTCCTAAAAAAACAATGTTTTTTGTTCTTTACCGTCCATTGATAGACTAATAAATAAAAATTACTGGATTGTGAAGTTTATTTGTTGGTTTTATTGTGTTTTATGCAAATCAAACGCAAAAAATTGTTTTCTCAATATTTTGAAAAATCGTTATTTTCTTTTGAAAATTTGCACATAGACGTATAATCTAATTCTGAACAACTTTTCTCTTAGGCATTTTTCAATATCTTGTCATCTAACCTCACTTTTTACATATTTAAGGGATATTTTTTTAATTTGCCGCCATGACAGTGGTCACATGACATTTGTCAAAGTGTTTTTGTTTTGTCATTTGATATGCTGAATTCACTTGCCAAAAGAAATTTTCGGATAACTCAATTACAAAAATTTTTCTCATTTGATGCAAACTCTTTGCCGGTCACTGTAGAACTAACATGAAAATAGAAAGTGTAAGATATTAATGAGAGAGGACAAGATAATGGCATCCCCGTCATCGAATATGCTAAACGCCGAATGAAGCTATAAAACTACTGAAAAGAGGAAAAGTAGCGTTAATTAACTACATGATGAAACTCGTTCATAAAGTAAAGAATCTTTATTGGCAAAACTTGTTTAATATGGTCACCGGCCTTGAAGATGCACAAATTTTGGGATGCAAAACGTCGCCTTAACCAGTAACCAGAATTTCCTTTTTTGCACATTCATACTTCCAAAACGGTTCCCTGGCTACCATAAAAATGCTTGTGGGTGCAAATTAGCCAAAAACATCGAAAGAATGTCGATTTTGCTTCTGATTTACAATTTTTTTGTCGAAATCGTGAAAACATGACGCGTATTCAGGTAAACTAATTGATTATAAACAAAATATTGACACAATCAAAAATTGTTTTAGAATAAATTTGTTTTGTTATTCAAAATTTTGAACTTGAACAAAACTGTGTCGATTTTTGTAATGTTGGCACAGATTTGCGATTTGCACTTGATTTTCAAATCTAACATCAAATGTCAAATGATGTCAAATAAAAGTAAGAATTAACCATCAAAGTTCTAAACCCTTAACGTAATTACCAAATGTCATTGTTGCCAACCCATTACATTTGTATCAATCATAAAAAGTTTCAAAGCTAAAGCTCTGATCATATTATCAGTCAGTTTGATCCAACTAGACTGTCGGGCTATAATAATGACATCACACTAACGATTTGGCGCTTTTAATCAAATAGGGTGGACACACTTTTAGTCAATTTTTTTAACTAGTTCTGTCCTGATTGGTCAATTCAAATTATGTATTTAAAAAAGCGCGAAAAGTGGGAGTAAACTACGTGAAAAAAGTTTTTCGAAAGCGTTTGGAATTATAACCTCTATTTTTTCCGTTGAGTTTAAAGCGATTAGAGAATAAATAGAAGGCAACAATTAACAAAGTAATAATACAATACAACAACAGTAAAAAATAACAAGAGCGAATGATAATTATAATTAGATAAAATATAAAGATCACTCAGAAGTCGGAACACGGCGCCATAAGCCAATCAGGTTGACCATGACTTCAAACTGACTGATGAAAATAAAACACTCTCTAAAAATACTATAGTCTGAGTAGACGTTACGGTTTTATAATTACGGAAAGTGGACAAAGTTAATAGGATATGTTTTTACTCGACATATAAACAAGTAACGCGCACTTTTGTTTTGAAGTCGCCATAATAGAAAGAGAGACGCAAGGACGGAGCTACAGCTATCATGTGACGCGTGGAAAATAACATATGAAAAGGTTAAATTCATCACTGTTAACCTAAAATACATGACAACTGTCATATTTAACCTAAATTACAGACACATATCTTATAAGGCATTTCAATGCGCTGTCAGATATCTGTCAAAGACCTTTAAAAATGGCTACTGTAGGATAAACATATACATACGTATAATTACATGGATTTTATCATTGAGTTATAGGATTTGAATATAGTTTATACGTTTAATTGGTTAGTTATGTAGCTACCATAATCGTGACAGTGTTAAGTTTTTTACAATCCCTGTTATTGTAATTTTAAACATAAATTGAGTTAAAATACTCTTTCACAGATTCTATAACTAACTTAGTCAAAACAACCACTAAAAGTACAAAAAATCAACAGAAATTACACACATTCGAATGAAAATAAAGGTTTGTTTGCCCCACAGACGCCATTTTGGCAAAAGCGTTGGAATGCTTTCTAAATCTTCCCCTTAGTCTCGTCCTTCAGTGCTCTCTTTCTAGTACTCCGGCTTCATCTTTCGGTATAAAGCGAATATAGCGTTACTCATCTAGGTACTAATACTTGTCTGAGTGTTTTTATACATTCTGCTTGTACCTGCTGTGTGTATGGTAAAAAAACGACACACCAGACAGTTTTTTTAATTAAATGTTGTTTAAAATTAATTAGATCTTAGGTATAAGTGATCTTTGTTTTTGCAACTTAGTTTTAGAGAGAGTGTGCCTTCGTGGGCGGAGCTTGTGTAATACGAATTTATGCAGCTTAGGCGTTGCACTGTGGCTTCTTCTGTTCATCTGCAGTTTTTGTTTTTGCTACTACTGTTTTATTCTTGTTTTCGTTTTTTCGAATGAACAACGTGCGGCTATGAAATTTTACTCGGTGAAAATGCTGATGAAACTGTTTTAATGTTGTCAAAATCTTATAAACATGATGCCATGGCAAAAACGGAAGTGTGCAAATGGTTTGCTTGGTTTAAATGGCGACTGGTCATTTGTGAAACATCACAGATTAGTGGGGATCATGTTAGATCTCGGTTAAGCGAATTTTTACTAAAGATTTGATTATGAACAATCCAGAAGAACGACTACGGACCGCTTGAAACTGGTGATAAGTCATATTGCTATGGTAACGACCCAGAAACAAAGCAGCAGTCAAGTGAATGGAAGATACCCTGTACAAAAAATGTCAGGTCAAATCAAAATGAAAGTGTTTGTTCCTCCAAGGCAGATTGTCCAAACATGGCCGATCAATCAAACCTTTTATTTGGAAGCTTTCAGAATCAGCAGTCGTGTGACAAGAGACTGGTTCTTCATTAACGAGTTATGGAGTAAAAATTGCTCAATTCCGTTGCCCTATGTACCTTACTCGTCTGATTACCCCCGTGCGATTTTTTCTTATTTACCACGTATGAAAAGGGACGTGAAAGGACACCGATTTAACAACATTGAAGAAGAGGAAGGAGCTGTCAGCCATTTCTAAAGATGACTGGAACAGTGGAGAGATATATTAATTGTAACGAAGAATATGTTGATGGGGATGTATTTAAAAATATACCTTTTCAAAAAATAATACAATAAATGTGCTCATTAAAACTCAAAAACACGAAATTTTAGATGATGTAAAATTTTATAGACAACCCCTTCTATCCAAAATTTCAAAACAGTACGTTTTAATCATCATTTTGTAGTTCTTTCTAAGCGATTCTAAAAACAGTTTTTGCTGATTTTGAAAATTACTAACAGATCGTACATGCGCATTTTCAGTGTAAAACGTACGGTCCAATATAATATACTAATACTAACACCGGTGTTTAGGAATGCAAATTTCGAAATGTGAATTAAAACATAAATGCAAACGTTACTTACCCAATTCGCATTTTAACTTAATACAAATGTCAAATGCGGATTTAGTTCCTTATTACCGGTAACAATTTAGACCAGTCAAACGAATTATTTGTCAACTGAATAGCAAATACAAAAAATGCAGACTTTACTGTTATATAAGACCATCAACCTCTACCATAGAAAATCCTTAAAAATTTTAAAAATAAAATTATAGGTTAGAAAGTGACCTGTACCTATTGACAAAAAATATTATTGGCAACAGCGTAATTTGCTCAACTTAGTTTGAGGCACTAAAAAATTGAAAGATAATTTTTTTTGTATTGTTTGATTTTTTTGGGATTAAGAAAGAGGAAAGGGAATTATATGTATGGAGTTTGGTTTTATTTATTTTGTGTAAGAAATCGAATCTTTTGTTTATGTATATATAAGGTATCGGTACCGGTAGTAGACACAGTACCGGTAGTGGACACTTTCTACTAAAAACTAATAAAATAACCGTATATGAACAAGCAGATCCAGTCCAAATCAAAGCTGGAGCACAGGACCATCTAGGAAATGTCTTAATAACTTTCATAGCGGTTGGCAACAATGGTCAACCTTAATCATATGACCGCACTCTGGTTCAGTTTAGTTTCGTGTTCTTTTCTAGCTGTTTTTATGAAGGAGGTAAGGAAATTATTTTACTAACTTCTGCGAAAAATTATTCTATAATTCATTCTGAAGTGTTTTGCTAGGATGTTGACGTGTATTATTCACATGATTTGCTTTAAATTTGCATTATCTATTGTTTAAGAGGTTAGGATCATATGTCCACTACTCAATCAGAAATTGTCATGAATTCAGTTGTGGACATCTGGTGTCCACTACTACTGCATTAAGTATCATTTTAGCAAATTTTCACTTTTAACAAAGTTATTATGGCCACAAATTTGTCTCATGTAATTATGATGATCATTCAACACCAAATCCCAGTAGTGGACACCTAGTTTGCATGTGTCCACTACTAAAACTTTTCCACGTGTCTACTACTGAAATGTTTGATGCTTATTTATTTTTCTCTGTTTCTGTGAATGTGATAAAAGAAATTAAATAAGTACTCAGGTACTAACGTATCTTGGGAAATGGTAAGGATGATGAATTTCATGAAGAAATTTTAGCAGGAATTCTCACTCCATTTATCTTACAGGGTACAACAATGGCTTCAAGTAACCAAAGCTTTTGGTTGTATAATGAGAACCAATTGAAAAACGCTGCTGCAGATGTCACTACAAACAAAGTGCCACTTTCTACGGCAGCTAAAAAACATTATGTACCAAGGATGAGCTTACGTAAGTTTATTGAAAAAAATGGGAATATTGAATTCAAGAAAATGGGTACTCCATCAGTCCTCTTCAAAAATGAAGAAGAAATATTAGTACAATGGATTTCAACAACTGCCACTGCTAGTTTTTCTGTACGACAAGATGACCTTCTTGATAGTGTACAAAAATTGCTGAAGGATTTGAAAAGAAAGAATGACTTTCCTAACGGGCGCCCTGGTCGTACTTGGTTTCAAGCGTTTTTGAAGAGGAAACCAAGCATCTCAAAACGAATTGCTCAAAACCTAACCCTTAGCAGATCAGCTGTACAGAATACAGTTTGAACAAATTGTTTGCAGAAGTTTATGATTATTTTAAGGTCCAGGGTTTGGAAAAAATATTAAAAGACCCAACCCATATATTCAATGCTGATAAAAGTGAATTTTTTTAAAGCCAAATAACAATCGTGTATTGGCTAGGAGATAAAAACGTTTACCAGCACGTTAATAGCAATGAAAAAGAATGTGTGACAGTACTGATGAATGCTAATGCGGCTGGAATGCTAAGACCACCAATAGTCTTGTTCAAATACTTGAGACGATTTGCCACCCACTGTCCCTAAAATTGGGGGTTAGATAAATCAGAGTTGGAAGACTGGAACCAATTTTTATAACTACTTGAAGGTGTTCTCTGGTTGGCTGCAGAAAAATCACATTACTTTGCCTTTTTATTTGTTGACGGGCACAGTTCTCATTTAACTTTGCAAACAAGCCAGTACTGCCGTCAAAATGGTATAGTGTTGATAGCCTTCTATCCGAATGCAACTCATCTGATCCAACCTTTAGATGTAGCTGTATTCAGATCAATGAAAGAGCATTGGAAAAACAAAGTTCACAGTTGGAGGTTAGACCACATGGAAGATCCAATTTTAAAAAGAAAAATTTCTCGGGTTTATTGAAAGAGGTTCTGGACAAGAAGATAACACCTAAAATAATTCAGAACGGATTCAAGAAATCTGGATTAGTACCCTGAGACCCAATGTCCTCTAAAACATGGTCAAATCTAAACTCAAGAACACATGCAGTACATGGAGTTGAAAATAATACTGAAAGTGTTGGAACACTACATTAGGAAAGAACAATTGGAACACTTCAGCAAATGCTCCTCTTGGTCTGGAAAAGAAGAAGACAAGTCCTTATTTCATTTATGGAGTCGGCTCAAATATGATCTACTTAATGATGATAATATTGTTCCTAACACTGTAGAGCTTCGAACAGACTCTCGTGCTGTGACAACCAATAAAGCCAGTGACCAGGTGCCTTCTTTGGAACAGATTTGGGCACAACATTTCTGGGACACATCCTGGCTAGTACCTGTTTGGAAGAAATCATTTGTCTCCGACAGTTGATAGTTACTCGGAATGAAATAGTGACACTACAGGTTGTTTACAGGTAAGAGACAGTACATTACCCAATTAAAACTTCTGATCTGTTGTCTCGTTCTGACATAAATACACCATGCTATTCAAAATCATTAAATCCATTACCAAGTCCATTCAAAAGAGCCTTGTGCTGGCCTGAGGAAAATACAAAGAAAACTTCAAAGAAGAGAAAGGCACAACAAGTATCATCCATAGTTACTTCAGACATGTGGTGTGAGTACAAAATTGCCAAACATCGTAAAAGCTGGAGCTGCAGAAAGAAAAAGTAGAGCGAAAAATAGCCAGATTAAAAAGAAGGAAGAACGAGATGAACTCAAGAAAAAATCTAAAGAACAGTAAATGAAAAAAAAAGCTAAAATAACTTGAAAATGCGGCGAATAAGAAAAAGCAGAAAAAGAATAAGAAATGTCCTAGCTCTTCAGAAGATGAAGAATCATGGATACCATCATCTGACAGTATTGATGAAGACAGTCTTGGTCTCAGTGATCACAGTGATGATATGGACCCTATGAATGAACAAGTGATTGAAGAAATAGAACGAAGGGAAAGAGTAGGCCCCACTTCAAGTATCATGGAAGCTAAAGTGACAGATGAAACAAAGCAATTCACTGCTTTACACAAGGTGGCACGTAAAACTCAGAAACACGAGGTTTTGCAAGGTCATACAAACTTGGAAGTGATGCAAGGTACATCATCACATGTAAAACAGAACAAAAACAAATTAAACAATAGGGGAAAAGTAGATAAACAAGAAAAGGTTACTAGTAAGAAATGTCTTCCGAAAAATAATACAAACAACGAGCCAAGACGTGAAGAAACCGTTGTAGAATCTCTGGGGCTCAGTGAGAAAGCAGAGAAAATATACGCTCTGTTGGAAGTGCAAAACAATGATGAAGAAGTTACTAGTGATGAAACTACGACATGTGAGCAAAATACTGAGGGAGGAGGAGATGTTGATTACAACATATTATGTCCGAAAGGATGGAGGAAAGAAACTTTGACTGACGATTATGTGATATACAAGGAGAAGGCTGATAAACAAAAGGAGGCTGTGATGGAAGTACAAAATAATGCTTCTGAGGGTGATGATACCATGAATAATGAATCTGTGATGAACTATGAAAATACTGATCGTCAAGAAGCAGCTGTGATTGATGTAGAAGAAAAATGTATAGAAGACACCATGTATTATGAATTTGTGATGAATGCCGAAAACACTGATGGGCAAGAAGTAAGTGTAATAGAAAATCTTGATAAAGAAGAAACTGCGAATGATGAAAAGGACGTGGAATCCATAAGAAAAGGACACCTTGTTTTGGCTTATTTCTGGATCAGAAACAAAAATGTAAAAACAGTATGCCTTGTTCATGAAATTTCACTAGCTAATGATGAAGCTATCGTATCCCTCTTAAAGCCATGCAACCGCATGAGAACTATTTTTCTCACTGACACAAAAGATCGGAGAAGATTAAGTATTTGCAATATTATGAAGAAATTATCGCATCCTTTAATCTTCGGAATTGGGAACAATGTGCGTTTCCAGTTCCCAGATCCAGTTGACGTCCCATGGTAACGAGTCAGGAAAATAAGACTGACTTTGATATTAAAACCTTATTTCTCATTCTTCCCGTCAGTTTCTAAAACTAGAAGAATGTGTCACTAGTGACGCAAACAAGTGTACACTACTAATTGTTTTAAAATTTACAGTGTCCACTACTGAAACAAAAACAACGTTTTCAAATGAAACTTATTTCTTCTTCTAATCACGTTCTTGAGGTGGGGATTGTGTTGAAAGAGTATTCACCATAAAATACCTAATGGAAAAAATCTGGAGTCAAAGCTTGAAAGTAGACGCAGCAAAAACTACAAATTATTCTTAAAGTGTCCACTACTAGTACCACCACCTTAATTACAAATAAGAAATAAATGGAATTGATTGATATAAGTTTGGGAACAATACAGAATAAAGAACAATCTAGAACAACTAACAATTTATTTAATTTTAAAAAATGAGGGGCTAACTTTATCCACATAACTGGATAGACCAGTTTCACCATGTGAATTGATAGAAGCGCAAAATTAAAAAATCATTTAATTTGGTGCATTGAGGTTCCTACAATTACCAAATCTATAGTGTGTACCCTGACGAGATTACATTAGAAGTTTATGGGAAGTAATCCGATATTCCCTATACCTATCTCTGGCGTTTTCGAATATTATTCATGTTTTTTTGAAAAAAATTGTCATATGAAATACACTTTTCAAACCAAGGTGACTTCGAGAACTCAAACAAATTAGATACGAGGTGATTCATTGTAGGAAATATTCCTTAGATATAAATTACAACAGTCATCCTATTCATAGTGCTCAAAATTCGTGTACGATGTTTCAAAGAAACGTCAAGAAATTGGTTTTTGAAATGAAACACCCTATTTTTCATTGCATTCCAAAGACGAGAACTTCGATCGTTTTTGTGATATTTGCAATAGAAGTGGAAAACTATCGGAATTACGATAATGTGACTAATTTAGCAAAACAATATTCTACTATAATTGCCCTGATAAAATCGACGCATACGCTGCAATTATTAACTATAAGGAGTATAACTAACTTGAAATGTTACTTGCGAACGTGGGTTTTAATAAACGCTAAAAATCACTTTCGACTGCCTCAAGTAATTGAAAAATTTAACCAGTGTTTCGCGCAGATCTCTACATCGTTCTAATACTAACAAACGTGTAAAAGAGGATCGAAAGTGCGCGGCGACATTAAACAGAATGTTCAAAAAATAAAATAAACGTCTGACAGCGTCGCAACTTAATAATTTTCATAGAAAAAGTTAAAAAAAGATACTTTGTAGAAAAAAACCCAGGTTTACGAAAGAAGAAATAAAATTTCCAACAACTTTTGTTTCAAAACTGTTTATATTATGATTGATATTGTTAAAATAATTAGTATCACGTGATAGTCATATCAAATCTCAGTAAGTAGTTATAACATAAAAAAAAATAGGTTAAACAAGAATTGCATAGAATTAAATTGTAAACGGCTGCTAGGTTTGCTGGAAACCGTCGCATACTTCCCCATCGTATTTGTAAGATGTAGAGTAAAAAAGTGTTAAATTCTATATGAAATTTCACCAAATTTGTAGCAATAATTATTGAGATATGAGAATCACATGATAGTAACTGTTTTAACAATATCTTCAAAAATATCAATCATACAATAAAAACTTATGGGAAAGAAGTGGTTGGAAAATTTATTGTCTATAACTTTTATTTGAACAATTGTTTTTCTAAAACCCATTCGATATTCTTCTACACCTTTGTTAGTATCGGAAGGATGTTGAGTTTTGCACAAAACGTTTGTCTTTTAATGTAACGTTATTTCCGCCCTCAAATGCTTTTAATGTTTAATTGAACTAAATTACGTTAACAATACATCTATCTAGACGTACAATCAACTACATCCATAACCATTCGAATATCTCTAGGTACATCCATGTATATCCACATTCATCCAAATATATATATACTATAACCAAGCATATCCACAAACATTCATGTATATCCACGTATATCAAAACGTGAGAGACCTAAAAACATCCTCAGTGACTACCCCTCGTGAGTTACTCTTTCAATTAGAAATGACCGTAAAATTTTAATTTGTTAAACAACTGACGTCAAAACTTTTTACTCCCTGTAAACAGGTATTATTATTGAAATTATGATTTGTGATGATGGATTTTTTAGTATCTTCATCATCCGGTTCCTAAATGTTTAGGAAGAAATGAACCCAATTGTGAACAGTTCATTAACACATTGCAAATTAAGGAACGATTGGAGTGAGTTTACTAGGATATTCTGCACAAATCTTCTACAACTTCTGCTAAATGCATCAAGTCTTAAAACTTAAAATTGAACTGTAAGTTTGAAAATATAAAAACATACAAGGTGTTCTATTTGAAAAAACAAAGTTGATATAACCGAAAGCGCTAACAAGAAATCAACATTTTTTTCAGATAGAGTTTATGTCGAAACTTAGTCATGAGAATATTCAGGATTGAATTCGGACTACTCCCAATAATATTGTTTTTCGCCTTTATGAATTCACATGGTTGACCAGTCAAATTAAACGTTGACCCGGACATTTGAAATAACAAGCTGAAGATTGTCGCAAAAAATCCCATTTGGATAAAATCCGCCATCTTGATTTTATTTTGTTTCAAACATAGCGGTCAAACTATTGGTCCGATTTTTTTCGTTCTTGATATAATTTGTTTGCTTGAATGTAAGTAATCGTCCCAAAAAATCCCACTTGGGAAAAATTTTCCCTGAAGGGATGCAATTTACTTGAAAAGAATTTTTGAAAAAATTTTGTTATGCATATTTGAAACTGTCTTGGTCAGCCCGTCATTTTAAGGTATCATTCGATGGGTGGTCATATTTAAAAAACAGACGGCCCCCTCCAGGTCCCACCCACATGAGTGGGGAAAAGTGTTTTTTTTATTAGACGTCGTTCGGCTCAGGGGCATTCCCAAGAAATCTAGCTATCACAACTTGAGGTCAGGCACACCCCCACGGTGTGTATAAAAGGAGAACACCAGGAGAATTAACTCAAGTATTTTTTGAAAAAATTATGTCATGCATATTTGAAACCGTTTTGGTCAGCCCGTCATTTTAAGGTATCACTGATGGGTGGTCGTATTTAAAAACAGGCGCCCCCTCAGGCGACACCCACATGAGTGGAGAAAAGTGTTTTTTTATTAGACGTCGTTCGGCCCGGGGGCATGCCCAAGAAATCTAGCTATCACAACTTGAGGTCAGGCACACCCCCACGGTGTGTATAAAAGGAGAACACCAGGAGAATTAACTCAAGTATTTTTTGAAAAAATGATGTCATGCATATTTGAAACCGTTTTGGTCAGCCCGTCATTTTAAGGTATCACTGGATGGGTGGTCGTATTTAAAAAAACAGGCGCCCCCTCAGGCGACACCCACATGAGTGGAGAAAAGTGTTTTTTTATTAGACGTCGTTCGGCCCGGGGGCATGCCCAAGAAATCTAGCTATCACAACTTGAGGTCAGGCATACCCCCACGGTGTGTATAAAAGGAGAACACCAGGAGAATTAACTAAATTATTTTTTGAAAAAATGATGTCATGCATATTTGAAACCGTTTTGGTCAGCCCGTCATTTTAAGGTATCACTGGTTAGGTGGTCGTATTTAAAAAACAGGCGTCCCTCAGGCGACACCCACATGAGTGGAGAAAAGTGTTTTTTTATTAGACGTCGTTCGGCCCGGGGGCATGCCCAAGAAATCTAGCTATCACAACTTGAGGTCGGGCACACCCCCACGGTGTGTATAGAAGAAGAACACCAGGAGAATTAAATCAATAATTATTAATATAGAAGATATACAGGGTCATTGATAGTCGATGATAGGTTAGACGTTTATTTATGGAAAATCTGAGTAATCTGAAAATTTGGATAATGCCTTAAACAGACACGTTCTATATTTCTAAAATATTTTCACTTTTGCGGTGTTGCCGCTTCTACTCAAAAGTAGTAAAAACTTAGTAATTTTTAATAAAACACCCTGTATATTATTCAATTTTTAGAATCGCAATTTCTTACTGATAATTTTTTCTGAATAGTTCCCTATACCTATCTACACCGGTTTTCGAGATAATAATTATTTTAGGTTATTTATTAATAAGTATTAAGTAGTAAATTACAATCACAATCTCAAAACTTCGACGTCTGTCAAACATCGTAAATAATTGAGCAATTGTTAAATCAAATGGCGTTCCATGGCTAACTAATGCAAATTATCGGAAGACAATGTGATTTTTAATAATTATTCCGATTGTTTGGAAAAGTTGACGAGTTAGCTATACCAATATGCTATATCAACTTGAAGATATTTTAATTGCCTATCAGAATTTCAAGTAATATACAGGGGGTTCCATTTGAAAAAATAAAGCTTTTATGTATGTCATGTCAAAATCATTAATTTTAAACCCCCCAGTATAAGATAAAATAAATTTATTTAGGTAGCTTATTCAAACTGCATCTAAAATTCCAGCCTTACATGGGTTCAAATAGCAGCTAAATTTAAATTTTGGTGGGATCATATTTTGAAAGAAAATAACCTAAAATAATTATTATCACGAAAACCGGTGTAGATAGGTATAGGGAACTATTCAAAAAAATTATCAGTAAGAAATTGCGACCCTAACAATTTAATAATATATAGGGTGTTTCATTAAAAATTACTAAGTTGTTACTACTTTTGAGTAGAAGCGGCAACACCGCCAAAATGAAAATATTTTAGAAAAATAGATCGTGTCTATTTAAGGCAGTAGCAAAATTTTTAGATTACTGATATGCCCCGTTTCCCATAAACGTCTAACCATTGACTATGAATGACCCTGTATATTGTATGCACTTGTTACGAGATAATGTAATTTAATGAACATTTTAATTTGTCAAAGTAAAAATCAGTTTAGGGTTCTATACGATAAATAGGCATAGAAAATTCCATTCGGCTCAAAAATGAACAAAATCGGAGCAATAGTTTGACCGCTATGTTTGAAACAAGACAAAATCAAAGTTGCGGCGGTTTTTCCAAGATGGCGGATTTTGCCCAAGCGAGATTTTTTAGGACTTTTGGGATTTTAGTTAGGACATCATCATCATCAATATTTTTGCCAATTTTCAGATTGTTATTTCAAATGTCTGGGTAGGGCTATTTTTTTGTGTAATTTGACTGGTCTATGGTGAAACTGTAATTATTCCAAATTATTAAACGAGTGAACTCTTTAGTTAACAGATAATAGTCGTCTTTTCTCAGTAATATTTAATTTTTAAAAACTGTTCATAAAGTCGCTGTGTTAAAAAATTAATGAGTCATTGTTAATATAGTACCTACATTATATTATAAGTGAGAGAAATGCATCATTATAATTATAATGGCATTCCTCTCGCGTGTGATATACGACGTTTTATCTTACACTAAAGTCTGTATACTATTGGCGCGGAGTAATAAATTTTAATTGCTTGAAATAATTCTTTATTTTCTTGTGAAAGCGGTACTTCTACGGTTAAGTAAAACCAATAAATTCTAACCAAAATACGACGATCATTGTGCCGCTCTTGCAGCATATCGACCCATCTAGGGTCTGAGAACAATAGTTTAATCTGTGTAAACACGTTGCCATCAGCCCAGGTACTGACGAAACGAGAATCATAGCCGTAGATGTGGGTATTATACCAAGATACAAAAATAATGGTATATAATACGTAAGAAGTAAAATTTGTAATGTGATCTACTATACAAATAAAATAAATAACATATAAATAATATATGACATAAATATAAAATAAAATAGTAATGCAGATATCGTCAGTACATTTATTACAATTACAATTTGCGGGGACCGATTTTTAGGCATCAAAAGTAAATTTGGCTCAATTATAAAATTATGTGGTTGTCATGGAAACTTATCAAAATGAATAGATAAAAGTAACAGGCATAAAAATGTTCATTTAAATAACAAGACATTAGTAGGTAAAATAGGTATATTTAAAATAACTGACAATACTCACTCATGGTTACAATAAATGGTGTTTAGAGAGTAGAACACTGTTTCAGGCACATTACGCTTGGTCATTTAACTTTCTTCCTCGTCTGAAATTTCCATTTCGGAATCAGAATCGCTGTCTTGTGTGTTTACTGATATAATAATTGGCTCCAATGTTATCTCTACTAAATTATCCAGTTGCCAACATTTGTCTTCTTCCTTAACGACATGAGATATACAGTTCTTCCATCTTTCAGGTGTTACTTTGTTTAATGCATTTTCCAGAAGTTTTTCACGTCGTCGAGTTTAAAAGTGGTATTGTTACGAGCGACGTCACCTTTACTTGAGCCCAAACCAACTCTATAGGATTCAGCTCACAATGGTAAGGTGGTAAACGCAGTACTTCAATGCCCCGATTCTTTGCCATTTCGTCAATAACATGACGTATATACTTATTCTTATGAACTTTAACAATATCCAATAATTCTCTTTTCACCATGTCATCCTCAAAAGTTATATTCTTAACAGATAACCAATCTATTTTCCTCCAAGCGCTGGTAGGTAAATTTTCGTATCTTCGTGAGTGGTAGCTGGCGTTGTCCATAACTATTATAGATGCTTGGGGTATCAAATCTAGCATCTGCTCAAAATATTCTTCAAACACATTAGCATTCATGTCTTCGTGGTAGTCGCCAGTTTTCTTTGATTCGAATTCTAACAAACCACCATCTACAAAGCCATCTTCATTGCCAATATGAGTAATAATTAACCGTGTTCCTTTCCCAGAAGGCGGTCGAAATCCTGTCGATAGCCCTTCTATAAATCCTTGTCGAGCACTCGTAACGGTATTATCATGCCATGTTTTTTACGGTATGTCCTGCATTGATCCAGGTTTCATCCAAATAGAATATACGCCTGCCTTCACGCCTATATTTTCTTATTTCCCGAAGATAATTTCTCCTCCATGTAATAATCTCTTGTTTTTCAATTAAAACGGATCTTCTATTTATCTTCTCCCAAGTAAACTTCAACTTGCGAAGAAGTTTCCACAGTGTTCTAAGACTCATTTGGGGTAGATTTTCATCCTCATTTACTGCTAGTAAAATCTTATCGATTGTAGGAATCTCTTTCCGTAAGTAGAACGAGTGAACCTTTCTACGGACAGAATTCCATCGGGCGCCGACCAGGAGATGGAAGTGGGTGAAGCACTTGTCCCAAATTTTTCTTTCCCTCACTAGTTTATAAATGGTGGATTTTGATATTCCCGTCATTGCAGAACATAATCCTACAATATCATCGACACTTTTGCAGGGTGTTGACATCGAACAGCGTCATGCACATTTAAAATTATAATTTTTCATTAGCAGATAACGCACCACTTTTAACACGTTTTGCTGGTGAAAAGTTTTCCATTTCAAAATTATTTGCACTAACACACAAACAAACAAACAAGCCGATTCATTGCTAATAACAAACTAAACATATTTTTCATTTAGAAAGTATACGAAGCCCTTCGGTCAAACAACTAATTATCTGTAATCTTTCGCAGAAATTACAACCCGTCTGCCGTAATGACTGCGCTAACGACCCCACTTTACCTGATGATAGATAATCCAACACACATTTTGACGCTAAAGAATAATTGTTTTAAAATTACTTTATTTAGCTATATCGATTCTTAATTGTAATAATAAGAAACAAACCACATAATAGTAAATAATTTTTTTGAAATATTCCACAGTTTAATAAGATACAAATAGATTCATAACTTTTGTAAAACTCAGTATACGTACCTATATAAAATTAAAATTTAAAATAGACAAATTGAGAAACGACACATTTGTCATTTATCGATTTTAGAGTTTAATTTTATATTCAAATACTGTGTTTTACAAAAGTTTTGTATCTATTTATATCTTATTAAACGGTGGAATATTGCTGAATTAAATTATTTACTATGAAAAATAGATTCTACAAAGTAAGGATTGAAACAATAAAAGAAACCACATAATAATTCATATCAAGGTAGATTTTACTATTATAATATATTTACCTACTAAAAATATGATTTTCCAAACGTATCAGGTTCCTACGCCACTGCAATACGGGAGATTCGATAATTCTGACAGGTTTATTACTCCGCGCCAATAGTATACTGAGTATAGCAGTTTTTGCAACTTGTAACGGATTGAAGTTACTTTTGCGAAAAAGCAAAATTTCCAAGTAATTTGGGTGCGCAAATTTCATTGTCAAGGTTATTTACATAAACACAGAAATATTTGCTTTTTTAAACATTTTTGTCGCAAGCGTTTTTAGTCACTAAAATTAGTGACTAAAATGCATCGAAAACTGCTGGTGTAAGATAAAAATTTTGATTAAAAAAATACAATGTGTTCCAATTAAGAATCGTAAGTTATATGTATTGGTTACTTCGAAAAATTCATAGATTTGTCTAGTGCTACTACATAAGTACCTGTCAAATTTTTATCTAAAGCACCGCTACACGTCGGAAAACACCGGAATAGAGATAAACGGATCTTACTTTGTACCGGACGTAACTTATTATATGATTCGCTTCGAAAAGTGATTTTATGGTATAACATTATAGAAGATGATTTAAAAAAAATGTTCACGCAAAGCGAGTACGTCCTTCATATTAAATTGTCACCATTGTATTTGTAGCACACCCCAAAATTATTACAAAGAAAAAAATAGTTACGTTCGAAAATAATTTGCAACGCATTGTTTTAATATTTAAATCACATTGTGCAACTTTTCTCTAGGAAAACTGCGGCAACATTTGACCGATGACGCGAAATATAATGCACCATAAATTTGAAAAAATGTAATTAGATACGTTCGATTAAATTTTAATTACGTACCCTGTAGGAAGCTTAGAATATTCGTATTTATTTTCGGTTTCCATTTCCACTTTCACTTCATCGGTTGTTTACTTACACATGATGCTGTAATCACACGCGCGCAACGCAACTTACAAAATCACCGTTCAAGTTTTCTTAGAAGACTAAAATTAGTTATGGTCGAAAACTATGCGAAAAACGTTGTAGGACGGTTATATTCACGACGTACTACTTTTTCGACGACTACCGAAGTATTGTGAAATCAATAGAATTAGAGTCGCTATTATGCGAAACCGTTTGCGAATTGTTTTGTCGTTGTTGCTATATGCATAATACAAATGGTTTTGATTGTGTTGTTTAATTTGAGTCATTTTTATACAGCGATTTTTTTTTCAAATAGTTGGGCGCGGACTTTTCGGTAATTTATTCACGTACTTGATGATGATATAACGTGGCAGGTTTTGATAACATGATGAGATTAAAACAATACATGTAAGCTTGGGAATACAAAAATGTTTATTAACTCAGCGAATGGTAATTTTATTGAATATTCAGATCTAAAAAATTACGAATTTACATTGTAAAATATTTACAATTTCACATTAAAAATGCCAGTTTCGTTACAATTGAAAAGAATATACAGGGTGTTTTAAAAACAATCAAAAGTTGTAGTTACACCTGGTAACCGCAAGGTCCGCCATTTTGTTTTTCAGTGGCTTTTTTAACATTTCTAAGCACATAGATTTAAATAGTGGTGGGATAACAGCCGACAACAAAAAACCGATCAATTGTTTTTAGAAAAAAATCGGTTCACCGGTTTGTTCTCCAATAACGATTTTTAAAATTTTTATATTTTCTAACTAGTTTTTATTTCGCGTTTTTTACCGGTATTTTATTTCTCGCGGTTTATTATTCCACTAGTATAAGATATCCAGTTGTAACAGGAGAACTGGGACAAAGGGTACAGCCTAATTGCTTCATTTCTTAATTTACCATCTCTTTCCGCATATAGTCTAAGCATAATTTGTTCCTATTTTCAACCTTTCGAAAATGAATTACATAAAACAGTTAAATATTACGATTATCTTAGTTACAACTGTGCAACACGTTAATAGGTCTATAACGATACCAATATCAGTTTCGATATAAAGTCACTGAAAGTCTATAACGATACTGTTCCGTTAATTCAAATTTATCGTGGTACCAACTTCGTAACAAATATTACTAAATGTCAAAGTTTAAACATGGCGTTATCTTTTTTAATTTTTTTTAGGCTATTATTGTATTGTATAGAACAACCTGATTGTATTATATTCATGTGTAATGGCGAACGTTACACCTCTATCAAAATCAAAAATAATACTCTTAATAATTAAATTCTAATTACATGCTAATTAAATGCTACATTATCAAATAATAGCTTGTGATCAAGCTGCAACTTCTACAGTCAAAAACCAAGAAGGGAGCGTTATTTTAAAAAAATGTTTACGGAAGAATTGAGAACTAATTAGATGGTAATTAAATGCGTTATTACTGAATTAAGCGCTCGACGTTTTTCATAATTCTCATACTGGAACCGTCACACATCTTACTAACAAAACATCGAACGGTTATTTCAACATTGCGGCACCTTATTAGACATTACTTGTTGGGCAAACAATTTTCTAAATTAATTGTTCCTTCATCATTCGTTGCGGTTGCAGCTATGAACACCTACCATCGACTGAGATATCCAGTTGTAACAGGAGAAATGGGAAAAGGTGTCTCAAATTGGTTCTTCAACTTTAGTAAAGATAGAGCAAAATGGTTTCCGCGATGTTGAATGGAATTTTTGAGGAAAAATGATTGGTGAAAACCATCTCTTTCTGTCTAAAGGGACAGCCTGTTTTAAACCTCTCGAAAATGAATGAAGTACATAAAGGGTTAAATTTTAATATAAATATTACAATTAACAGTTAATAATTTAAAATTGGGTATGTACTGTATCGTTCGCCATTACACATGATTATATTATATTATATTATATTACATTTATACTGATTTTTGGGGCACCATACATAACACTTACATCACAATACAATATTTAAAATGTACCATACGATTAAATAAATAACACATGAAGGTAAAACAACCAAATTGATTGTACCATATTCTTGTGTAATGGCGAAAGTTAAGAATACCTACACTTTTATCAAGCTTGAATCTCCACATTGCAAAATCATCAAAAAATATTACACTTCAAATTAGATGCTAATACACGCTCAATTGTGAAATCAAGCGGTAGATGTTTTTTTTACTAAAACATGTGGCAATTCCTACTTGAGATCAATCAAATAGAAACATTATTTTGGAGAACCAAATGCATCTGAACTAATGGGTAATTAGATGCTAATTAAGTAAGCTATTGTCAAATAAAATACTATACGATGCTTTTGGTAAATCTCAAACTGAAATCGACACACATATTACCAACAAAACATGTAGATCGCTTAATTTGTTAATACGGTATTTAATTAGCACCTAATTAGCTCTTAATTCTTGGGCAAACAATTTTCGAAATTAATGGTTTCTTCATTCTTAGTTGTTAAGCAATTGCAGCTATGTACACCTATTACTAGTATTAATCATGAAATCAGTAGAGAGTCCAGTTGCAAGAGAACAGGGACAAGGTGCACAAGTTGGTTCACTTCTTAAGATATATTCGACGTTGTATGAAAAAATTGATTGGTAAAACCAAAATTTATCATCCCTTTCTGACTATAATCGTAATTTGGAGAACCGATTGCGCTTGAAGTAATAACTAATTAGATGCTAATTAGTGAGCTACTGTCACATAAATTATATACAATCTTTTGGACAAACTTGTGTTCAAGCTGCAACCTCTATACTCAAAAACAAAAAAACGTTAATTTGGAAAATTCCTTACTGAAGAATTAAATGTCCCATTACCAAATTAAGCGTTCGCTATTTTTTGGTAAATCTCATACTGGAATCGCCCACAAAACATCGAGCGCTTAATTCGTCAAAACGGCAATTAAATTAGCAACTAATTCTTGCACAAACAATTTTCCAAATTTTTGAACGTTGCGGTTGCAGCTTGATCTAAACATACCAAAAAATCATTAAGCGCTTAATTCGACAATAGAATATTTAATTAGTCTTTAATTTTTGAGTAGAATTTTGTCCAAATTAATAGTTCATTCGTAGTTTTTTCGCGTGGGGGTTAGAGTTTGATAATTTCAATGCGCATCTAATTGGCCCTTAATTCTTGTATAAACACTTTTCCAAAATAATGTTCCCCTCTTAGTTCCTAAATGTGACAATTTCCTTCATCTTACATCTGAAACCGCCACACGTTTTTAGCAAGAAAACATCGAGCCCTGAATTTGACAATAGGGCATTTAATTCACCTGTAATTCTTGAGTAAATTTTTTTCCAAATTAATAGTTAGTTTATAGTTAGGTTAAATTTTGATCATTTTAATACGGCATTTCATTAGCCCTTAATCCTCGCATAAACAATTTTCCAAAATAATGTTTCCTTCTTAGTTTTTAAGCGTGGCGGTGTCCTTTATCTTAAGCTGACACTGTCACACGTTTTAGCAAGAAATAATTGAGCGCTTAATTCGACAATAAGGCATTTAATTAACATCTAATTAGTCTTTAATTCTTGGGACGCAATTTTTTTAAATTACGTTTTCTTCTTGGTTCTTAGGTATGGCGGTTGCAGCTTGATTACAAGCTAGAACCACCATTTGTTTTTTCAAAAAAATATTGTGCATTTTATTTGAGAATAGGCTACTTAACTAGCAACTAGTTAGCTATTAATTCAAGCACAATCGTTTTCCAAATTAATGTTTCCTTCTTAGATTCTAGGCGTGGCGGTTGCAGCTTTATCTTAACCAAGATAACATCGTAACTTGCATAAGTAAGACATTTAATTAGCCCTTAAATTTTGCCGACACAATTTTTCAAAATTACGCTTTGTTTGGTGTGGCGGTTGTAGCTTGACCACATGTTTCTCCAGAAAAAATATGCATTTTATTTGACAATATACTATTAAGTAGCATCTAATTAACTTTTCATTCAAGCATAATAGGTCAATAAATCAACATTTAATTCGATAATAGGGCACTTAATAATTTAATTTGCGTCTAATTAGTCCCGTTGTACAAAAAAAACTTGACTAAACAATTATCCAAATTAATGGTTCGTTCTTAGTTCACAATTGTGCACTTAATTCGACAGTAAGGCATTTAATTAGCATCTAATCAATCCTTAATTCTTGTATAAACAATTTTTCAAAATCATGCTTTTTTCTTGGTTGTTGGGTGTGGCGGTTGCAGCTTGATCACAAGCTAAAGCCGGCACATGGTCCTCTAAAAAACATTGTGCATTTTATTTGACAATGGGCCACGTAAGTATCTAAGAGCGTTTAATTCGACAATAGGGCATTTCATTAGTCGTTAATTATGGTGTACGCAATTTTTCAAAATGAAGTTTTCTTCTTGGTTCTTGGGGGTGACGGTTGTAGCTTCAACAAAAACACTGTGCATCTTATTTGACAATAGGTTGCTTAAGTAGCATCTAATTAGTTTATAACTCAAGTCCAATCGGTTTTCTAAAATAATGACTCGTTCTAAGTTTTTACTTCATCTCAAGCTAGAACCGCTACACATTTTACCAAACAAAATCAACGCTTAATCCGACAAAACGGCATTTAATTAGCATCTAATTAGTCTTTAATTTTTCAGTTTTTTAGCATAACTTGATCACAAGCTAGAACCACCTCATGGTTTCTCCAAAAATATGCTGCATTTTATTTTACAATAAGTAGCATCTAATTAGCTTTTAATTCAAGTGCAATCAGTTTTTCAAAATAATGTGTCCTTCTTAGTTTTTAAGCCTGGCGGTTGCAGCTTCACACGTTTTATATACGGCATTTAATTAGCATCTTGTATACATAATTTCTTGAAAATTATGCTTTCTTCTTGGTTTATGGTTGTGGCGGTTACAGCTTGATCACAAGCTAGAACTTTACAACGTTCACTAAAAATTTATCAACAAAACATCGAGCGTTTAATTCGTCAGTTCTGCATTTAATTTGCATCTAATTAGTCCTTAATTGTTGTTTTCCAAATTAATGGTTTCTTCTTAGTTTATTACGCTTTGCGAAACATCGGGGGTTAGAAACTAATTAGCTCTTAATTCTTTCATAAACAATTTTTCAAATTAATGGTTCCTTCTTAGTGCCTAAGCGAGGCGATTACAGCTGAAACTGCCACACATTTTACCAAAAAAACATCGAGAACTTAATTCGACAGTAGGGCATTTAATTAGCATCTACTTAGTCAATAAATCTTGCTTACACAATTTTTAGAAAATTACGCTCTGTTCTTGGTTTTTTGTATCGCGGTTGCAGCTTGATGACAAGGTAGAATCACCATATGTTTCTCTAGATAAACATTGTGCATTTTATTTGACAATAAACTGCTTAATTAGCTCTTAATTGAAATGCAATCGGTTTTCTAAAATAATATTTTCTCATTATTCTTTGGCATGGCGGTTGCAGCTTCATATCATGCTGGAACAGCGACATGTTTTATCAAGGAAGCATAGAAGACTTAATTTGACAATAGGGCATTTAATTAGCATTTAATTAGTCCATTGCTTTTGCGTACACAATTTTTCGAAAATTACGTTCTTTGGTTTCAGCTTGATCACAAGCTAAAATCGCCACAAGATTCTCCAAAAAAATATGGTAAATTTTATTTGACTGCTTAATCAGCATCTAATTAGCTCTTAATTCAAGTGCAATTAGTTTTCCAAAATAATGTTTTTTTCTTAATTTGTAGGGGTGGCAGATACAACTTCATCTCAAGCTGAGACCGCCACACGTTTTACCAAGAAAACATCGAATTCTTAATTTGACAATAGAGCACATATAAATAGCCCTTAATTATGAAGTGTAATAATTTTTGATTTTGCAAAGTGGCGGTTCCAGCTTGATGGAGGTAAAAGTAATAGGGGTGCTCAAAATTTGTAGAATCCAGACCTAAAATAAAGTATTAGGGTTAAATAAGACGGACCACCCTGTACATCCACCGAATTAAAATGTGATGTAAAATATCTTTTGCCGATGTAATGGACCGCCCTGTAGATTATTGCACATGTCTTTGTCAATACAATCACATCACAATACAACTACTAAATTATAATGTATTGTATAATTATACGAATAATAATAAGAATCATATTAATAATCATGAGAACCGTACGTTCGGACAATGTCTTGATTCTAGACACTTGTGTATTATTTCAATAACCGCAGTAGTAATTATTTTGTTTTCGAAAAAAAACTTGGTCTGCTCTATATTTTATTTAACTATCGTAAACTATTGTTTTATACAATATACACGAAAAGTTCAAAACCTGTTTATTTTCTTATTCGAAGGTTTAACCCTATTGGTCCTAATTATTGATAGAATTTTTAAAGCGGAAAAGAACCTCCAAAACGAAGGGGCCTAAAACTAGTATAGTTTCATTTCAGCTTTGATTTATAAAGAGCAACTTTGTTTTTACTAATTTTTAGTTTAATTTTAAAATCTAGGGACCTATGACTTATTCAAAGAAATAAAACACAAAAGTATCGCCTACTGTGATTCTCATTTTAAATAACACAGGTGGCTCTTAAAAACCAAAAAAAGTAGGTCCTAACCTAAAATCAACCCTTATAAAACTAGTAACTTGTGTAAATTACCTACGAAATCTTCAAATTAATGAAAATTAAAAAGAGTAACCGATTACAATAAGGAAAGACAGAAAATTTAAATTTTCGGAAATTAATTTTTCTCAATTTTTTTAGTGTGTCTTTACTTAAATCGGTTTTACTAGTAAAATTTACTGCATTGATGTTGGTAGCATTCAACTGTCAACTATAAAAAAAAACCATAACCTTTAAATTTTCGTTAATATGTATTACAAAATGTGTAATTATTTTAAACGTCCCCATTTGTTACCATTTTGAATATCTCATTTACACAATGTTTTGTTTTTGGTGTCACAATTAACTTTTTAGTTCCAAAATATTTAGGTTGGTACTTATATGTAGCGAGAGCAGTCGCTGTGAAATGAAATTGGAGCGTTACCAAAATCACCATAAAAATTTCTTAAATCGACCTAAGCAATTTTATTATTTATTTTAAAACGGGTTAACATGACCAACTTCCAGGAAATAGTATAGAAACCTTGAAACATTCCGCGGTTTCGATACTACTCTTTAAAATAAAACTTGTATAGTAATTTTAAAACCAATTGCGTTAATTGTGTAGCGGTACAGTCTAGCAAACGGGTTTGTATAGTGTGTTTTATTCAGCAGACCAAAATATACACTGCTGTATGTTCATTATGCTGTGGAATCAAGCTCAATCATATCCTAACAAAAGTTAAATCTGATTTCAGAATAGGATTAACAAATTACACTATCTAATCGTTCTATTATTTTTTATTATTATCTCGATTGGCTCTTGGACAAAATTCATTATTCGTCGTCATGCAATGAACTGTCATTTTTTATACATGAATTAAATCCAGAGAATTACTTTACAAAGCCTCAAAGCTAAAGTATTTGCCCAACGCAGTATTCAATTAAATAAACATAAAACAGTGTGTTGCAATTTAGATAAAGAAATGACTTATAGATTTAACCGATAAGTTCGGTTGTACGTATTACACAATAAAAACTACCTACTATTTTTAGACCTAGATTATAGAATGATTTTTCTTATTAGTATATGTTATCATTGTCTATGTATATCATATTTATATAATGGTATTACGCAGGTTGATGTTATCGTGTTATCATAACACATTATGTTACTATGGTTACCAAATAGCAAAAAATCGAATTTTATATATAAATTTAGATTTTATTTTAATAGTGTATGACTTATTAGAAAATAAGCCGAAGGCTTAATGGCGATTACATGCGAATTTTTTTAGGTTATATTATACATCACGATTGTAGATCGCAATCCTTCTATAGGAGACAGGGAAAATAAAACTCTTTCAACTTCTAGTTACTTCGCGACGTTTCGGAAACGTTCCATTTATTAAACATAAACGGTGGTGTTTCCTTCTTCAGGCGGTTGATAACATTCCAGTGAAAGTGGTCGAAAAATAAAATGATGACAAATTGTCATTAATCGTCATTACTTAAAATCCTATATAAATAAATAAATATGAGGACAAACCGAATGTAGAATAATTACACCACATTCTACATTCGTTTGTCCTCATATTTTTATTTTTGGACCACTTTCAATGGAATGTTATCAACCGCCTGAAGAAGGAAACACCACTGTCTTATGTTTCACAATGAACGGCCCGACACGTCGCGAATGTAACTAGAAGTTGAAAGAGTTTTATTTTCCCTGTCTCCTATAGAAGGATTGCGATCTACAATCATCAAATTATCAGGAGAATTCCCATTTTTCATTATACATCACATTTAAATGAAGAGTTACACGACGCCACGCGTTATTTTGCTGTACTTTTGTGTACACTGAAAAAATAATTAAATCAATTCAATTGCACGGCCAGCCTAGCCCAGTTTTTTTATTTAAAACACTTGTTGGATACATACTTGAAAAGTGAAATTAATCACACTGTAGATAGACGATTTAATAATTTCTATTTCGCAAGTTATTTTTTGAGGAGATAAAGAGTTTCTCATAAGCTTGCATACATTTAATTAATGCGACATTTTGTGCTAATTTTAACGAACCTCTTTGGTGTGCTTCTACGACAAGGTTCAATGTAATTAAAATGAAACAAAATTTTACAACGCGTTCTGAGCCAATAAGTGTTAAGCACCTTTCAAGATGGATGCGTCTAGTTAAAATGATTAAATAGTAGCGATATAACAGAACAATGGAAAATATCTTTTGCGTGATATATTCTTATGTGAAAAAAGACAACGTAACAAATTACTTCATTAAGAATTTACCCAATCTGTCACTGATGGGTTTTTTGTGAGGTTAGGTATACTATATTGTCCATACGCATTCTTTGAAGCATCAGATTTAGATGGATATTTCTTTGCGATTTAACAAAGCAGTTAGGTCTTCTTTAAAACCAGCACAACTTTGTAGAAGAAAACATCCACTATTATTTGAAATTTTTTTTTAAATCTTCGGCAGTAATGTTGTATAATCACAGATAGTAAATAGTGGAAAAAGAAAAATTACCAAAATTTGGAATTGTATTATGAAGCTCTTTTTGCGTTTTGTACAAACCCCAATATACAGTGTGTCCCCCGATTGTTTCGTCGTCTATTGAAAAAGAGAAAGAATATGCAAATTGAATTTTGAGCTTCTGGGGATCAGCCCTGCTTGATTGGAAACTAATTTGTGACATAATTTTAGTTTCAAAAAATCAAGGAAACCCTTGAAATTTTTAAAATACGCTTTTTGCACAACATTAAAGTGCTGTTTGGTAACGAGATAAGCACAAATGTTATGAAGAAACGTTTTTAGAATCAATCATGTGCAAAATTGATGATCAGGTGTTCTTTCGTTGCGTGTATGCTGAAATACTTGGCTTGTTATCGACACGAGTGTTAAGCATTTAAAGTTATCGCTTTTGATAACGATAACGCACATAAAACATTCACTGTCGTTACAGTTAACTGTTGGCATTTCTTAGTTTGTACGTTTATTGTGCTGCTCCACATTAAAAAATTTCCGAAGAACTACGTTCCTAAAAATCGAAATATCGTTATCGTGAAGATTTTCGATTTTAATATAAAAAAAATAATTAATTTTTCTGATTTCATTGATGTGCAACAATTTAGGTAAATTTAAAAATTATTGTAAGCAGGCCGTGAAAACAAATTGATTATGTTGTCATGACTTCAAACTGAACAAAAATTCTGAGTTAAGCCAAAAGGCGACATAAATAAAACATAAATTAGGACCGTATTAGAAAAAATTAAGTCGTTGATGGCCAGAGTCGAAACATCGAATTTGATGGTGGAGAAATTAAAAACAATTTTGTAAAAATTTCATATATAAGACGGACACTGTATCTCATACGGAGTCCTATAACCACATGTATTCACTTGAATCTGAGACACCTTTCGTAAGTTGAAAGTAAATATTAAATATTTTTGCTTCCACATAATTAAAATATGATAAAAGTATATAAATATATTGTCTAATACGCAATTAATTCTTATCTTCGATTCGTGTCGTATTCTCAATTAGCATTAAATTTTTTCTACGACAATCATAAAGTGAACAATTTTTACTATCAGTGTTTATTATTAGGAAGTACTGTGGAAACAATGAAAACATAACAATATCAAATTTGTTACGGTAACGTAACAATAATTGTTGATTCATTAATACAATATAGAGGTCAAAGAAAAATTAGTATAGGTATGCTAATACTAAAACAAATTAATTTGGGAAATGAACTTAAAACATCATGCGGACTTTTTTCATTGGAGGAAGCCTTTTGAATTTTTTTGGAGAAAATTTAAATTTTGATAGATAATGTAGTTTTTCGAATTTCGAATAAAGTTCTTAATAAAAAGAAAAGCATGATGCGGACTTTACTCTTTAGGAGATGCTCAAAGTGGAATCAATTTTTGGATTTTTTTTTGGAAAAAATTAAAATTTGATCCAAGTCAAGCCAAAGTCAAAATTTAAATAAAGTCTTAATAATAATACGACTAGGTAGGTATATTATGGGACCATTGTTTTTTGATCTTCTTATCTTGAGCAAGCACAAATTGATGCTAAAGTCAAATTTCAAATTAAGTCCTTATACAGGGTTATTTACGGTATACGACACGGAATATTACAGCCAAACTATTCAATGAACTAGAAAAATATGTATTTGGGATGGATAAAGACCTATTGGAGGAATATTTTTAAACTATTTTCGAAATATACAGGTGTTCCAAAATACACAGAACGTATCAAAGTTGTGTTTTTTCTTATATAATGTCCTGTATATTATTACATTTTTAGTTTCTACGAACAAAATAAGTGAGGATTTTATAGAGGTTTACCTTACTTAAACCTAAAGGTTTTGAGATAGGTATTTTGTATTTTATGAAAAAGTTGTTACAATTTTTCCGATTCATATCTCACCAACTATTCTCTGACTTTAAACTAAATTCGCACTGTAGAACTTGTGTAAAATCCACTATCATATACAGGATGTGTACAAAATAAGATTAATTAATGACATGTTTTGAACCGCAATAACTTGCTTATTTTAAATGGAACACCCTGTATTTTTTATCAACAACAAAATGTAATAATGTAATTACCTATCAAATAATACTATAGTGTCCTATAGCTAAATGTTCAGGTTGTCATGAAAATTTTAATATTTATCAAGTAAGCTATACAACTTTGACAGGTGAATATTATGTATTTGTAAGAATCACGTTGATTGACGGGCAAATTTTAATACATGAATTTAATAATGCTAGACTCCGCGTGCATGTTGGTTGATCCCATTATTCTAAATAATGTTAAACCTATGGCGGACGAAGACCCCTTGACCCCGCCCCTGTACAAAAATTTTCGGTTTTTGGATTTTTCCCGTTGGTTTGAAGGCAAGACCCATCGGCATGCCAAATTTCAAGTCTCTACGACGTCTGGAAGTACCCGTTTAATTTCGGAGACAGACATGAAAAAATAAGGCGCTTTATTTTAAGCAAATGTTTTTGTATTTCACCAGTATGTTTTACAATATTCTAAACAGCTTAGGAATTGATTCCTGGAGCAGATAATTTATTAGAAGGGATATTATTGTGAAGTCAATTTGTACGTTTATTAAATTCTTGTAAACTCTATACACATTTATTTCTCTCAAATTTAATACAGTTGATGAAATGTACACAATGCAAATCTTCTCCTTCTTACAAATATATAATGTTAACCTGTCAAAGTTGTATAGCTTACTTGATAAATATTAAAATTTTTCATGACAACCTGAACATTTAGCTATAGGACATTATAGTATTGTTTCATAGGTAATTACATTTTACATTTGTTGTTGATATAAAATACAGGGTGTTCCATTTAAAATAAGCAAGTTATTGCGGTTCAAAATATGTCATTAATTAAACTTATTTTGTACACATCCTGTATATGATATTGGATTTTACACAAGTTCTACATAAAATCTGATCAACTCATAGACTCCAGTGCGAATTTAGTTTGGAAAAAGATATTAGTTATGAATCGGTAAAATTGTGACGACTTTTTCAAAAAATACAAAATATCTCAAAAACTTTTAGATTTAATTAAGGTAAACCTCTATAAAATCCATTCTTATTTTGAACGTAGAAACTGAAAATGTATTAATATACTGGGCATTCTATAAGAAAAAACACAACTTTGATACGTTCTGTGTATTTTGGACACCTGTATATTTAGAAAGTAATTTTAAAATATTCCTCCCATAGGTCTCTATCAATCCCAGATATATTTTCCCAATTTTATTAAATAGTTTGGCTGTAATATTCCGTGTCGTATACCGTGAATAACCCTGTTATGTCTTGTAGACTTTACTGGCAGAACCTCAAAAACCGACCTACTTTTAAATTTTTTGGGAAAAAATTTAGAATTTAACAGATAATATAGGTATATCACGTGATTAGTATTTTTTCATCAATTTTCATTTTGATCAAAGCACAAATTGATGACAAAGTCAAATTGTAAATAGTATTCTTAGTAAAAATACATAATGCGGACTTTCAAAAGCAACCAAGTTTTAGATTTTTTAAAACATAAATGTAACAGATAATGTAGGTAGGTATATGACGTGTCGAAAAAAGCAACCACTTTTGGATTATTTTGGGAAAAAGTTTAGAATATGACAGATAATGTAAGTGGGTTACGTGACTACTGTTTTTGTCAATTTTCGTGTTTAGTCAAAACCCAAATTGATGCTAAACTCAATTTGCAATAAAGTTCCTAATTTTAAAAAATTATGATGCGGACTATACTCTTGGCAGAACCCCTACCACCAACCAGCATTTGGATTGTTTGGGAAAAAATTTAAAGTTGACAGATACTTTTATTCACATAATTACTATTTTTAGATCAAAGCACAAATTATAGCCAAAGTCAAATTTCAAATAATATTCTTAATAGAAAAATACATGATGCAGACTTTCTCTGTTTGAGAAGCCCAAAAAGCAAACAAGTTTTTGATTTTTTGAAAAATAATTAAATGTAACAATAGTCACGTAATATACATATAAGTAGATATAGTGGGTTATTTATAACCTTAAAAAAATCCAAAGTTTTTGTTTTCTGAAACTTCTCCCAAAGGCCAAAGTCCGCGTCATGTTTTTTTTAAACTTTATTTGAAATTTTGGCTTTGGCATTAATTTGTACTTGTTCCTTGATGATAATTGATTAAAAAAACGTAAATAAACCTTGATCAAAAAAAATAATTTGTTGGTTTTTGGCCTTCTGCCAAAGTAATGTCCCCATTACGATTTTTTATTAAAAACTGCATTCACTTGAATTATCTGTCAAATTTTTATTTAAAATCCTTAATTGATTGTTTTGGGCTTTCCAAGGAGTAAAGTCAGGATCTTCTTTTTGATAAGCACTTTATTTGAAATTTGACTTTGGCATTAATCTCACTTCGTTCATGATGATATTGACCAAATAGTGAATCACGTAATATACATACAATATACGTACAAATTTAATAAAAAAACATGATGCGGACATTACTCTTTGGTGAACGCCAAAAACCAACAAAATTTTGGATTTTTTTGAAAGATTAAATTTGTGCGTATATTACATTGACTATTGTTTTTTATCATCATAAACGAAGTACAAATTAATGCCAAATAAAATTTCAAATAAAGTCTTAATAAAAAGAAGATGAAGACTGATTCTTCAGGAGAAGCTCAAAAACCAACCAAATTTTGTTTTTTCAGAAAAAGTTTAAAATTTATCAGATATTGTAGGTACCTATACTTCGTGTCTACTGTTTTTGATATATTTCATCTTCATCAAGCACAAATTGATGTCAAGTCAAAAACTTAAATAAAATTTTAACAAAAAACAAGAAATGGATTTTACTCTTTGAGAGAGGCCAAAACCAACAATTTTTAATTTTTGGAAAAAATTAAAATATGGCAATAATGTAGTTAAGGTGGTTACTTTTTTTTTTAATTTTGAATAAAGTTCTTAATAAAAAGAAAAACATGATGCAGACTTTACTTTTGTTGAGCTTAAAATTGAACCAAATTTTAGATTTTTTTGGAAAAATTAAAATTTGATCCAAAATCAACCAAAGTCAAAATTTAAATAAAGTCTTAATAATGAAACATGATGCAGACTTGGAAAAATTTAAAATTTACTTTGAGTAGTACAACTAGGTAGGTATTATGGGACCATTGTTTTTGATTTTTTTATCTTGAGCGAAGCACAAATTGTTGCTAAGTTAAATTTTAAGTTAAGTTCTTGGCAAAAAAAACATCATTCGCGTTTTAATCTTCGGGAAAAGCAACCAACTTTTGTATTAAAAAATTTTTTATTGAAACTTAATATTCAGGTCAGTGCACCTTTTCCATATAATCAAATATTTGAACTTGTTGAAATATTATTTATTCAGGTGCCATTACAAAATATTAAAAATTAAAAACATCACCAAAATTACATCTACGGTTGATTCATAACTATTGAGACATGAGTAGTCAGGGTTAATAGAAACTCATTACTGTGGAAAAAAATCTTTGGCGTTAATTTTAATTTTTTTGTTACTAATTTCACTGTAAATTTGTAACAATTCTAATCAAATCGTAGAGAGGCATAACTTTAGACCAGAACATTCTTTTGTCAAGTAGTGTAGAAATGATATTTGTCATATTCTCAATCAAATCATTAATAAACCTTGTCCATCAGTCTCATCATACAGTGAAATTAATAACAAAAGAAAAAAAAAATTAATTTAACATTGGTATCTTTTCCACAACAATATTATTTTACGGCTTAAATAACCGCCCTTAGCCTATTTCTATGTTATGAATCACCTAAATGCCAGGATGTTTAATTTAGCTGATTCTGACAATGTATAATCGATGTGATTTCAACAAGTACAAATGACATTCTAAGGAAGGTGCATGACCTGTCAAATTAAAAGTTTTTTAAAATAAAAATTTATACCAATCTTTAATTTCTGGCTGAAAATCATGCAAATATCATGTTTGGCACATTAGAACACTGTAAGAATTTGACTTTAACATCAATTTGGATATAGATAATCAAAAACAGTCCCATAATACCTAGTCGTATTATCTGTACAAATTTTGATTTTATTCAAAAACTCTTAAGTGATTGCTTTTTTGGAAAATCTTCATAAAAGGGCTGCATATGTTTTTTTTATTAGACTTTGTTTAGAAAATTTTTACTTTGAGGCTTAACTTAGAGCAAATTTTAATTTTCCAAAAAAATAAAAATTTGGTTAGTACAACTTGTCTCCCAAAAAGTAAAATCATCATGTTTTCTTTTAATGAAACTTTTCTCAAAATTCAAAAAAGTAACCACCTTAACTACATTATCCTGTCAGAATTTTAAATTTTCTCAAAAAAATCCAAAAATTGGTTGGTTTTTGGCCTTCTCTCAAAGAGTAAAGTCCGTTCTTGATTTTTATTAGAATTTTATTTTTAAACTGACTTATTATCAATTACTTGCTTTGATGAAAATAAATATAACCCAAAAAACAGTACTCTTGAAGTATAGGTACTATCTGATAGAATTTTAAATTTTCGGAAAAAAATAAATTTGGTTGGTTTTCGAGCTTCTCCTGAAGAATAAAGTCTGCATCTTCTTTTTATTAAGCACTATTTGGAATTTTATTTTGGCATTAATTTGGCTAAGTGAA
>JALBCR010004759.1:0-16235 GCA_030710515.1 Abscondita cerata | reverse complement strand
CAACTTTTTCAGCCTCTTCAATTTCATCTAAAGTGAGGATATGTTTTAATTTTCTCCTTCTCCAGACAGTTTCCGGTGAAATCTTTCATCCGTCCGACTAATTTCACAATTGATTGGTATTTTCGAGAAAATATCTGTATAACCAACTAAAACTTTGTTTATATTCACCGAAGATTGCACAATATTCATTCGCTCTCTCTATCACAGTATCTTCCATTTACATCTAAATTTTGAGAAGGCCAATTACTTTTATCTTCTAACAACCAAGAAGGACCCTCCCACCACTTAGATTTCCCAACAAATGTTTTGGTGAACAAACTCCTAGGCCATCCCTCCAGCAATTTAGATGTCCTGGTACAAAAATACCACACTTCAATATGACTTCAACTCTCAATTCTCATACGAATGTTCTTCCATTTATCTTCACGTCTAACTACAAGATAACACTGAAGTTGAGTCAGACCAGTAAAAAACAGGAATATTTTTATACCCAGTGTCTCTAAAATAGGAAAACATAAGTCTGGTTCCAATATTAGCGGCAAGCAATTTCTAGACGACGAATAGATATATCTTTTCAGGGAGAAACCCCAGATTTTGCTTGAACAAACTAAATATAGTTATCGGATCTAAAAAAAAAAAAAAAAAAAAAAAAAAAAAAAAAAAAAAAAAAAAAAAAAAAAAAACTAAAACTGTTAGAATTTGGAAGAAATATTCGAAAACCATCTAGGTATCTTAAGATTATCTAATAAAATTAACTCGAAACCAGTTCAAGAAACAGTCTATTGTTTTTGAAAAAACTTCTGAATCCCATCCAAGGAAAAAAGTCCATAATTTTTGTAAAATAAGTTTAAAAAATAAGGAAACTGAACAAGATACACCCAATCATATCGAAAATTTATTAGTACAAGATAAAAATAAGTTGTTATTTTACTTAAATTAAATCTTGAAATTCAGATACTTTAGACACATAGCGTTGGAGAGTATCACTTTGTCTACGTCTTCATTTTAAGGTCCTGAACAGAAGACATAAGAATTAAGTTTAAGATCAAAACTAGTTCTGTTATGCTCAAATTTTCCTTCCTTCATATCTCTGTCAGATCTGTAAATAAAATTTTGTAATTTCTCATCAGTATCAAAAACTAACGACACAATTATCAACATAGTGATCCCTCGAAGAAGATTTGAAATAACTTCTTCTGAATATAAAGTGTACCTTGAAAAAGACTGTAATTTAAAAGAAATGAATAACTGCTCCAAGATGAAAAGACTACAAGTAACACTGAAAACAACTCTGTGTAACGATAATACTTTAAATTACCTGTTTGGTCTTACCAAATAAAACGAGGGAAATTCTATCTGAAGAGCTTTTATACTAATTTGAAGGAAAGCCTTTCTTTAACATCTGATATTCATTCGAAATCGAATTAAATTAGAAGGAATAAGTTCTAAGATTGATACTTCCTTTCTAAACACTGATCTAAGATGGATTTTAGAGTTCGACAAGATGAGTACAACAATGGGTCGAAGTTTTGTAGCGTGTAATTCTAACTTTAGAACAGGTCGATGAGGTAGGTAGTGACACAATCTTTTTTCTAGCTGATCATCAGGAATATACTCTAATTTATCCCTTCCTCCAACCATTCACAGAATACTTGATTGTAATCTGTATAATGTCCATCTTCGTTAAGTTTGAGCATCAAATTATCCAACCTCTTCTTACAAATTTCAAAATTATCAGACAAAGGTGGGTGATCATCTATCCAGGGCAGTGTAACCTCATATCTACCTTCTTTGTTGATGCAGACAGTTTCTACAAATTGATTCATAACTTCAACTTCTTTTCTCTTTATTGGTTTTAACATCTGCAGGATCTGAAATGCCTAATATATCAAGTCTCCATAAATCAGATATGTTAAACGATTTATCAAACAAAGAAGTTATTGTTAAAGTAGATAACAAACTGGAATGAATGCTTTTTGTATACTCAAGTTCAACCTTTCCCATTAAGACCCATCCTAGAAGAGTTTCCATAGCAACGAGTCCACTTTGAAGGAGGTATTTTTTACCAGTAAACAGCTTCCTGCTACATCTGCACCAATAAGTATTTCAATCGGTCCATCGATTCTATCAGAGATATTAATTCGAAGAGTGTTTAATTCTTCTATCCATGGACCTTCTTTAACTGATATTACATTGCTGCATATTATAGGTTGATCTAATACCTGTATATTACAAGCATATCTTTTGTCTAAACTTGTTAACCTAATTTTATAACAACAATGGTCAACAATTTCTGTCTCAGAACCACCAAATAAGGCGTGAACTAACTTTTCTTCTGAAACTGGTGTAAAACTAAGCCGTTTTGCAGAAAATGAACTAATATAGGATCTCTGAGACCCAGTGTCTATAATAACTCGCACACGTTCAGAAATATTTCCATTACTAAGATTGACGACTAGTGTTTGAAGAAAGACTTCACTGTAAGTTAGGTTACTTAGGTTATCAACGTTTGCGGTATCTTGAACTTCTTTTGTTGTAAGTTTTTCTTGGATCTCAGGAGTATTTTCTTGTTTAGGACACACCAGAGTTGAATGTCGTAACTTACATTTAGCATTCTATTTGAACTCTGCATCTTCGTGCTATATGTCCAAACTTCAAACAAATATAACAATGACCTTTTGAAGCTAACAGTTTCTTCCTATCTAAAAGGCTCATATCTGCACTTTTCTTACATTCTAAACTCGTATGTTCATCCTTACAAAAAACACATCTTTGATTCAAAGATGGTTTGTGATTCATTAACCCTGAGGCAGTAGGTATAGGTACTGAACTATCTTTAAGTTCCTTTTTTTTGGATTTCAGTTCAAATCCAGAAAGGGCCATCGAAATTTTCTCCTCATCAGATACTTCTTTTGTAAAAGTTCATCAATTTTGTAAGACGATTTTGAACAGGAATAACTTGAAAGTCAGTTTCGTCATCAGAGGGAGAGATCTTTTCAAGCTCGTAATACGTCTTCTGGTAACGACGATTCAACAAGGGGAAATAACATAGCCGCATATTTTTCGGATGTTACTCCCAACGTATCTAAGGCTCATAACTGTGATTCAAGCTCATCAAATAAAGTTTTGGTTTGTAAATTCGTCAGTACTAATTTCAGTAATTCACGAACATAATATTCGATAAGCAAATCGTCTCTTCCAAAACGAGATTTCAGACTTTCTAATACCTTAGCGTAATTCATAGCGGAAGGGGGTATGCTTCAACTAAATTTCAGGCTCGTGACTTTGGAATTGTAGATTCGATTAAATATTGAAATTTATCTTCCAATTCAATAGTATCATCTTCATCAATTCTCTTGAATTGGCCCCAAAATCTCAACCAATCTTTAACATGACCGCTAAACTTTTTAAATTCAATACGAGGTAATCGTAATCTAGAATGGGCTAAACTTGAATGACTTCGCAGTATGTTTAGACGCATTTTCGACCAAAGAACTTCGTTGAAGAAGTTGTTCGACTTTGTATTTGAGAATACTGTATCGACTGACTAAATCATCGCCTTTGCAACAAATAAATCAATATTCTCTTCGGAACATTCAATATCAAGAAGGGTATCAAGATTTGATCTATTTAATTCAGTGAACATTTCAACTTTCTGATCAAGGAGACGCATTTTACCTTGAATAACACTGAAATCGGGCTCAAAAGAACTAATGCTTTCTAGAATGTCACCATAAATTCTCTCGAAGGACACACGATGGATCTCAAGAGTCTCTGAATTTTCTCCAGTCCTGTCACGGTCGCCATAAATGTTACAACAGAAGTCTAAACCTTAGACTTATATTGATCAATACAAATTCGAAGAACTGGAGAATATCTTTTAATTTTAACATTGACATTAATTAAACTGACAAATAATAAAAAAATTATAATTAGAAAACTAGATAAAACTAACAATAAATAGACTTGACACTTTTAACAAGGAGAGATACGGCAGGTGGTTCAACAATTCCAAAGTCAATTTAGTCGATTTTCGCTAGGGTGCGGTAGGTGGTATGGGAAGGCACATTATCCTGCAAAAACAAGACCCCGCTAGTCAACTTCCCTCGGCGTTTTCTGCTTCAACGCCTTCCCTTCAATTTGTCCAAGAGAGACAATGTAGCAATCGACGTTGATCGTGTTCCCATCTGGCAAATAATCCACTAGGTGTAAGTGTCGCCATCTTTGCTTTGACCCCTTGCGTGGAATGAAAACTCTCCCCACCTACGTGCATCTATTACATTGCGGATGTGCGCTACTAAATAGTTAAATAGGCTGTGGTTTGTTTATAAGTACCCCTCGTATATGACATATTTCACTGGTAATGGAAAAGTATCTTGGCAAGATTCAATGTTAAGAAAAGAAAGGCTTAATTATTTTATCTGTTTATTCAACTTTTTTTTAATTAAATTAAGATTAAATATGTACTCGTTTATTATTTACCTGACGATCCAAGCCTCATCCAAACTCTTATCTATGCTCCTCAATTCCTGGATTTCTTGGTCCTGAGAATCTTCTGCATCTGTTTCTTGTGTCTTCATTATTGCCGTTATCACCAAACTCATTATTTCCATTATTCCTGTATTCTGATTACACAGAAGGACTGCGTATATTAGAGATACTGGGAGTAGCTTGCTCTTGATCTTTTATGAACATTTCCACAAAGCATAAATTCCATCAAAAATTCTGTGTTACTCATTTTTTGCCGCACTAGTTAAATTGTTCTTAATTATTATAAAATTCTAACAGCAAGTAAGCGTGTACGTTTATTAGTAAAAACTGTACCATGCAAGATCGACTTGTTCTCGAACTTTCATGACTCGTGGTATGGCGATTCAGTTGAAGCTGCACGGATGTATCCGTCACGTGCAAATATGTCAAAAAATGTGTCGTCTATGCCTAGCTAATATGTCAATAAATTATTATTCCAACCCGTCCGTCCGGCCCGCCCACGCCCTAGTGAACGCTTACCTTAAGGTACCATCGACCGTGAATCACCCTGTATACGAATCGAATGATAGCGGGCCCTAGACGGACATTTTTTTTTGCTTCATTATAACGTAGAAAAGTGAAAAAAGAGGCTTTAAACATTTTGATTTGAAACCCATTTTATGACATGTGAGTCAAAATTCGAGTTTTAAAGTTCTTTTATGATCGGTGGATTTTTGTTGTCACCTGCCAACGGCGCTTTCTAACGATACTTACTATAATTCGTTCGAAAAAGTGAAAAATCCGCTTCTGTAACCGTAACTTCCCTTTTCTTTGTAACATGTGGAATAAAAATCTTACCTTTCGTGTAACATTTGACAAAAGCTTATACGAGAATGTATTGATAATTAAAAACTAGATAAAACTAACACAAATAGACTTGACACTTTTAACATTCTCCCACCTTGAGAGAAGAATTATATCAATATAATGAAAGTGCACAAGTCCAGAACCACTTCACATTTGTAATTTATTTGAGGCCTAATTCGCCTACCACAACGTGTAATAATTATTGGTTCATCTTCAGTATCTTCATCATCTTTCTTAATTGATATTTTCTTCCCGTTTTCTTATTTTCTTTTATTTCTTTCTTCAAGTTTTCAGCTTCTTGAACTTGACTTCTAAAGGGAAAAGCTCGCAATTGTACGACTCTTACTTTTGCCATCTTTCCCGGAAATACGTCGACAACTGCAGCTAATGACCAGTCTATTCCTCTTAGATAAATTATTGCCCACTAATACTACATCACCAATTTTAACTTCAATTTGTGGAACTCTTTGGAGTACTGATTAATTGGCTAAGATATTCACTTCTAAATCTTTGCCTGAGTTCGTTTTGAAGTCTTACTTTATATCGTAAGTGTTTAGTAAGACTATTTCTGTCAATTTCATCAATGTCTGCTACACCTACCTCCTTGACGTCTTGTAAAAACATTGACGGTGTTAGAGGTTGTAAATCTTGACTATCTTCAGACACAAAGGTGAGTGGTCTCTGAATTAATCAACGCTTCGCAGTCACATAAAATGGAATACAATTCTTGATAAGACAATGATATTTTCTTCAACAGTTGGTTAAGTAGTCAAATAAGACGCTCCCACCATCCACCCCACCAACTTCCTGTAGGAGGGTTAAACTTCCATATCATTCGTTTTATGGTCGAGAACTACTTAATAGCGTCCCAATCAATGGAGTTAAATGCATTATCAGCTCCAACAAAGTTTAATCCATTGTCACTGTAAATAATTTCTGGACGTCCTCTTCTGCTAATAAAATTTTCAAACTTTGAAGAAAACTATCAGTAGACATGTTAGCTACTAGTTCTAAATGCGGACTGCACGATAGACAGCACAGGTGAAGATACAAATCCAAACTTTTCGTTATGGTCCGCATAGATCAATACCAGTAACTTTAAAAACCGCAACGTCTCTACTCTATCAGCTGGTAATGTTACTGGTGGAGTCTCTAAATTCTTTAACTCATGTCTTCGACATCTCACACATTTGGATATAACTGATTTGATCGTTTTTCGACTTCTGATAATCCAATATTTTTCTCTTAACATATTTGTTAGAGCCTGAACGCCAATGTGATAATTATCCACATGATATTGACAAATCATCCGATGTACTACAGGGTGATTCGAGGGCCAAATAATTGGATATCTAAAATTGTAAAAATCATCTCTTTCCGTTATTTTGTTTTTAGTCTAATCAAACCATAATTGTCTTTGAACGGAAGTAAAGATAATAATCGCTTGTCATCAACACCAGTAAAACTCTTCTTGCACAAGTCTTAATACAACTTTTTCAGCCTCTTCAATTTCATCTAAAGTAAGGATATCTGTTTTAATTTTCTCTTTCTCCAGACAGTTTCTGAAATCTTTTATCCATCCGACTAATTTCACAATTGATTGGTATTTCGAAAATATCTGTATAACCAACTAAAAACTTTGTTTATATTCATCGAAGATACTACAATATTCTTTCGCTCTTCTATCACGAGTATCTTCATTTTACATCTAAATTTTGAGAAGGCCAATTACTTTTATCTTCTAACAACCAAGAAGGACCCTCCTACCACTTAGATTTCAACAAATCTTTTTTTGGTGAACAACCTCTAGAAGGTAAATCTGCGGATTTAGATGTCACGGTACAAAAAATACCAATCTTCGAACCTCTTCAACTCTATTCCATACAGATATGTCTTCCATTTATGTTCACGTCTAATCCAAGATAACACTGTAGTTGAGTCAGACCAGTAAAAACAGAAATATTTTTATACTCAGTGTCTCTAAAATAGGAAAAGTCTAGTTCCAATATTAGCGGCAAGTAATTCTAGACGAGGAATAGATATCTTTTTTCAGGGGAGTAACTCTAGATTTTGCTTGAACAAGGCTCCAACTGTTAGATTTGGAAGAAATATTCAGGAAAAAAACCATCTAGGTATCTTTAAGATTATCTAATAAAATTAACTCTCGAAACCAGTTCAAGAAACAGTCTCTTGTTTCTGAAGGAACTCTGAATCCCATCCAATTTTTAAAGTCCATAATTTTTGTAAAATTAGTTTCGTAAATAGGAAACTGGACAAGATACACCAATCATATCGAAAATTTATTAGTAATAGATAAAATAAGTTTTTCGTTATTTTATTTAAATTAATATTTTGAAATCTACCTAGACATAGTTGGAGAGTATCACTTTGTCCTATTCCATTTTAAGACCCAGAACAGAAGACATAGAATTAAGTTTAGTATCTGCTACAATGTTCAAATTTTCCTTCCTTCAAAGTATCTCTGCAGATTTGTGAATAAAATTTTGTAATTTCTCATCAGTATCAAAACTAACGAAACACAATTATCAACATAGAAACCTCGAAGAAGATTTGAAATAACTTCTTCAGAATATAAAAGTGTTTCTCGAAAAGATTGTGTTCAAATGGTGATGAATAACCGCTCCAAGATGAAAAGGATTTACAAGTAAGACCGAAAACAACTCTGGTGTGACAATAATACTTTAAATTACCTGTTTGGTCATACCAAATAAAACGAAGGAAATTCTCTTAGAAGGTTTTATACTAATTTGAAGGAAAGCCTTTCTAATATCAGATATTACTCCCAAATCGGCCCATTCGAAATCGAATTAAAATAGAAGGAATAAGCTCTATAAGATTGATACCTTTTTTTCTAAACACTGTTTTAAGGATGGATTGACTTTTAGTTCGTAGATAGATGCGTCAAATACGGGTCGAAGGGTTTTGTAGTGTTATTTAACTTTAGAACAAATGTCTGATGAGGTAAGTAGTGACAATCTTTTCTGTAACTGAATCATCAGGAGATATACTTAATTATCCCTTCACTCCAACCATTTCACAGAATACTTGATTGTAATCTGTATAAATGACCATCTTTGTTAAGATTTGAGACATCAAATTATCCAACCTCTTCTTACAAATTTCAAAATTATCAGACAAAGGTGGGTAGATCATCTATCCAGGGCAGTGTAACCTCCTTATCTACGTTCTTTGTTGATGCAAGAAAGTCTCTACTAAATTGATTCCATAACTTCAACCTTTTTCTTTATTGGTTTTAACATCTGCAGGATCTAGGAAATGCCTAATATATCAAATCTCCATAAATCAGATATGTTAAACGATTTATCAAACAAAGAAGTTATTGTTAAAGTAGATAACAAACTGAATGAATGCTTTTGTATACTCAAGTTCAACCTTTCCCATTAAGACCCATCCTAGAAGAGTTTCCATAGCAACGAGTCCACTTTGAAGGAGGTATTTTTTAACAGTAAACAGCTTCCCTGCTACATCTGCACCAATAAGTATTTCAATCGGTCCATCGATTCTATCAGAGATAATTCGAAGAGTGTTTAATTCTTCTATCCATAGACCTCTTTAACTGATATTACATTGCTGCATATTATAGGTTGATCTACCTGTATATTACAAGTATCTTTTGTCTAAACTTGTTAACCTAATTTTATAACAACAATGTCAACAATTTCTGTCTCAGAACCACCAAATAAGGCGTGAACTAACTTTTCTTCTGAAACTGGTGTAAAACTAAGCCGTTTTGCAGAAAATGAACTAATATAGGATCTCTGAGACCCAGTGTCTATAATAACTCGCACACGTTCAGAAATATTTCCATTACTAAGATTGACGACTAGTGTTTGAAGAAAGACTTCACTGTAAGTTGTTACTTAGTTATCAACGTTTGCGGTATCTTGAACTTCTTTTGTTGTAAGTTTTCTTGATCTGGAGCATTTTCTTTGTTTAGACACATCAGAGTTGAATGTCGTAACTTACATTTACTGCATTCTATTTGAACTCTGCATCTTCGTGCTATATGTCCAAACTTCAAACAAATATAACAATGACCTTTGAAGTTAACAGTTTCTTCCTATCTAAAAGGCTCATATCTGCACTTTTTACATTCTAAACTCGTATGTTCATCCTTACAAAAACACATCTTTGATTCAAAGATGGTTTGTGATCATTAACCCTGAGGCAGTAGGTATAGGTACTGAACTATCTTTAAGTTCCTTTTTCTTGATTTCATTCAACCAGAAAGGGCCATCGAATTTTTCCTCATCAGATAATTTCTTCAAAAAGTCAATTTTGTAAGACGATTTTGAACAGGAATAACTTGAAAGTCAGTTTCGTCATCAGAGGGGAGAGATCTTTCCAAGCTCGTAATAGTCTTCTGGTAACGACGATTCAACAAGGGGAAATAACATAGCCGCATATTTTTCGATGTTACTCCCAACGTATCTAAGGCTGTGATTCAAGCTCATCAAATAAAAAGTTTTGGTTTGTAAATTCGTCAGTACTAATTTCAGTAATTCACGAACATAATATTCGATAAGCAAATCGTCTCTTCCAAAACGAGATTTCAGACTTCTAATACCTTAGCAATTCATAGCGGAAGGGGTATGCTTCAACTAAATTTCGGGCTCGTGACTTTGGAATTGTATCTGATTAAATATTGAAATTTATCTTCCAATTCAATAGTATTATCTTCATCAATTCTTTTGAATTGGCCCCAAAATCTCAACCAATCTTTAACATGACCGCTAAACTTTTAAATTCAATACGAGTAATCGTAATCTAGAATGGGCTAAACTTGAATGACTCGCAGTATGTTTAGACGCATTTTCGACCAAAGAACTTTCTGTTGAAGAAGTTGTATTTTTGAGAATACTGTATCGACTAACTAAATCATCGCCTTTTGCAACAAATAAATCAATATTCTTCAACATTCAATATCAAGAAGGGTATCAAGATTTGATCTATTTAATTCAGTGAACATTTCAACTTTCTGATCAAGGAGACGCATTTTACCTGAATAACACTGAAATTGCTCAAAAGAACTAATGCTTTCAGAATGTCACCATACCTCTCGAAGGACACACGATGGATTTCCAAAGTCTCTGAATTTTCTCCAGTCCTGTCACGGTCGCCATATATGTTACAACAGGAGTCTAAACCTTAGACTTATATTGATCAATACAAATTTGAAGAACTGGAGAATATCTTTTTTAATTTTTAACATTGGACATTAATTAAAACTGACAAATAAAAAAAAACAATAATTAGAAAACTAGATAAAACTAACACAAATAGACTTGACACTTTTAACAAGAAAATCAATGGCTGTGGTTCAACAATTCAAAGTCAATTTATCAATTTTCGTTATTTGCGGTATACGGCATGGAAAGACGCATTATTCTGCTTCAACGTTTCCTTCTTCAATTTGTTCAAGAGAGACATGTAGTAATCGGTTTTGATCGTGCACCCATTTGGCAAATAATTTACTAGGTGTAAATGCCGCCATTTGCTTTGTTACTGCGTGGAATGAAAACTCTCCCACGTACGCATCTATTCTGGACATGCTGATACTAAATAGCAATAGGCTGTGGTATTGTTTATAATGTCTCATTTACGTGATTAGTAGCAATGAAAACTAGAACTTTTCAGCAATCCTTCGTATATGAGACATATTTCAATGGTAATGGAAAAGTATCTTTGGCAAGATTCAATGTTAAGAAAAAGAAAGGCTTAATTATTTTATCTGTTTATCCAAATCATTTTTTAATTAAATTCAAATTAATGTACTTGTTTATTATTTACCTGACCATCAAAGCCTCCATACAAACTATTATCTGCAATTCCTCAATTCCTGATTTCTTGGTCCTGAGAATCTTCTGCATCAATTTTTGTTCTTCACAAAAGTTATCACCAAACTGATTATTTCCATTATTCCTGTCTTCTGATTACACAGAAGACTGCAAGTATTAAAGATACTGATTTTCACTGATAAACTTATAAATTCGATCAAAAATTTGTGTTACCTATTTTTGCTGCAATAGTTAAATTGTTCTTAATTATTATAAAATTTTAACAGCAAGTAAGTAACGTGTACGTTTATTAGTAAACTGTAGCATGCAAGATGCGACTTGTTCTCGAACTTGCATGACCTGTGGTATGGCACTTCAGCCCGGAAATGCACGGATGTATCCGTCAAATGTAAACAGTTCCAGCGCCTAGCATTATGTCAATAAATTATTATTCCAACTCCGTATGTCTGCCTGCCTGCACAATAGTGAATGCTTACCCAGGTACCATCGACCATGAATCACTTTGTATACGAATCGACCGATAGCTTGCCTTAGACAAACATTTTTTTGCTTCATTATAACCTGGAAAAAGTGAAAAAAGAGGCTTTAAACATTTTGATTTGAAACTCATCTTTTATGACATGTGGAGTCAAAATTCGGTATTTAGTTCTTTTTATGATCGGTGAAATTTTGTTAATACCCAATTAACGACGCTCTTTCGTTCGAAAAGTGAAAAAATCAGTTTCAAAATGTAATTCATTTTCTTTGTAACATGTGGAATAAAAATCTTACCTTTGTGTCACAAGGATAAAAGGTTATACGAGGATGTATTGATATCTAGTTAGCCTAGACCAGTTCCTTGCATAAACAAAATATTGCGTTACCATAGCAACGAACAATAACTTATTAGAAGTGTCAGTGTAAAGTTTGACGTCAAAAAAGTAAACCAGAGTCACGCAATAAATTAAATGAAAAAGATGTCCACCGAAATTGTGAAAATCGAAAAATTGGAGTATCGAGCCATCATCAAGTACCTGTATTTAAAAGGGTTAAGAGGTAAGCAGATTTACGAAGATATGCTTAATACCCTTGGTGATCAATGTCCTTCGTATGCGACCGTCAAAATTGGAATGCAAGCTTCAAAAAGAGGTAAATTTTCCATTGAAGATGATGACCGATCGGGAAGGCCAGTTTCTGTGTCAGTCCCCGAAAATATCGATGCAGTTCATGACATGATTTTATCAGACCGTCGAATTGGGCTAAAACGGATATCTGAAGCACTGAATATTTCATACGAACGCGTTCATCATATGGTTCACGTCAATTTGGACATGAGAAAAATTGCTGCAAAATGGATCCCCAAATGTTTGAATGTTGACCAAAAGCGTGCAAGGGTAGAAGCATCGCGTTCGATCTGTGCTCGATTTGAAAACGATGTAGACTTCTTAAACCGAATTGTTACTATGGATGAGACTTGGGTACATTTCTACGATCCAGAAACAAAGCAACAATCGATGGAATGGCGACACTCTGGTTCTCCAAGACCTAAGAAGTTTCGTGTCCAAAAATCTGCTGGAAAAGTTCTTGCTTCAGTTTTTGGGATTGCCATGGAGTAATCATGATTGATTTTTGGATAAGGGTAGAACAATAACTGGAGATTACTATTCGACATTACTGACCACTCTACGGGAAAATATTAAAGAGAAAAGACGGAAAGCTATCCAAAGGTGTTTTGTTTTTTGCAGGACAACGCCCCTGCACACAAATCTCATGTTGCCATGCAAAAATTCGTGATTTAGGGTTTGAATTACTAGAACACCCCCTTTATTCACCCGATTTGGCTCCGTCCGACTATCACCTCTTTCCTCAACTGAAAAAAAGTTTAAAAGGTCGTACATTTTCTTCCAACAAGGAGGTAATAGAAGCTGTGGAGGTCTGGTTTGCAGAGCAAGAAGAAACATTTTTTAAAGGTCTAGAGACGTTGCAGGTTCGCTGTAATAAATGTATCCAATTAAGAGGAGAATATGTTGAGTAATAAAATATTTTGACATTGAAATTTTGTTTGGTTCTATAGTAGGCTAAGAATTTTTCAATATATCCTCGTTCTAGATTCCCAAAGTGGTCCAGGTGGACCCCCAGGGGTCCACGGGAGCCCGATAGGGGTCTACGCTTGCGTGGAAAAAATGGGGTCCACAACTCGTTAACGGGGGTCTATAAAATGTATTAGGTGACCCGACTTGACTTCTCCTATGAATAAGGGAGACAATAATATATATAGGCAGACAATATTATAAGAAGCTTGACTTCTCCTATGAATATAGGAAGACAATATTATAAGAAGCTCAGCAATTGTTTTTGTAAGAACTTGCATATTCCATATTCAGAAAGAGCGTGTCAAGACTCGCCGATGCCGCGCCGCCCGCCCGCCTAGTTAAAGTCGTGTCTGAACTTGCATGAACTTGTTGGATTTTTCTTTAATATAAATACGAATGCGAATGATAAACATTACTCAGTTGTTTCCGGAATTTCAAAAAGAAAGTGTACCTATATAAGTGTTCACCAGTGACGGAAGTAGTTTTCAGACTTTTGAAAATTAAAGTGAATTGATATTATTGTTTGCCAGTGTTGGAAAAGTAAGTACCTACCTATCTATTTGTTAGCAACTTGTATCTTAAAAGCCACTTCTATTATGTTTGTTAAATCATTTTAAGATTACTTAACAAACATTTTTTTCATATTTACAGGTAAGTAATTGATACGAAACATGGCTGAATCTAAGAAGAAGTGTCGACAGTACAGTGTTGAATATTTGAAATTTGGTTTTCTTCCATCAAATACAGACAAGCGATTGCCCATGTGTCTTTTATGCAACAAAGTCTTGAGCAATGACTCTATGAAACCATCGAAGCTGGAAGATCATCTAAGAAGGTGTCATCCTGACAAAATAGGTAAGGATTTGAAATATTTCCAAACATTGAAGGAAAAGTATGAAAAGAGACCCACCGTGCATAGTATGTTCGCTTCAACGTCTGAAAGCAACGACGATGGCTTGCGGGCATCTTACAATATCTCATTACTTATAGCAAAATCTGGGAAACCGCATACCATTGAGAGGAGTTAATTTTGCCTGCTGTTGAAGAGGTCTTAAAACTGTCCTGCACAAATCTTCATTTGACATACTTAAAAGAATTCCTTTGAGTAACAACACTGTACAAAGACGTATTGATGAAATGAGCTCTGATGTTGAAAGTTTCTTGTGTAATTATCTGCAAACAACTCATTTTTCTATTCAACTGGACGAGTCAACTTTACCTGGCAATGAAGCATTATTATTGGCATATGTTCGATTTATCAAAGGCGAACAAATGTTTGAAGAGTTACTATTCGCGAAAACTTTGAAGACTGACACTAAAGGTGAATCAATTTTAATGTTCTGAATGATTTTTTTACGGAAAATCAATTGCATTCACAAACATTATTTCGGTGGCAACAGATGGAGCTCCTGCCATGGTCGGGCGATATCGTGGGTTTATAAGTCATCTTAAAAGGATTATACCAGAGGTAATTGCAATTCACTGTGTCATCCACCGACAACATCTAGTAGCGAAAAATTGAGTGATAGATTGCACCAAGCGCTTCAATTTGTGATTAATGCAGTTAACAAAATAAGAAGCAATGCATTAAATACGCGCTTATTTGCACAGTTGTGCGAAGAAAATGATGAGGACTTCCAACGATTGCTGCTACATACCGAAGTACGCTGGTTGTCGAAAGGTGCATGTCTATCAAGATTCTATTTGCTTTTCGACTCTGTTTTAGAGTTTCTGAACACTAAAGATCCTGTTTTAAAAGAAAACCTCATGAATTTCAAAGCAGACATTGCGTATTTGACAGATTTGTTCAAAAATTCAATGACCTCAACCTACAGTTACAAGGGGACAGCCTCAATTTGATAAAAACAAAGAGTGAAATTTCAGCTTTTCTTGGTAAACTGAAACTTATGAAGCAAAATATTGGTCGACGTGAATTTTCCCAGTTTCCAAATTTATCGCAGGTAGAATGCCTCGACGAAGATATTCAGACGTATGTTCAACATTTGATTGCCCTGTATGATGATTTTAAAATCAGATTTGAAGACATTCTGTCGATGGATATACCACCATGGATAATAAATCCATATGATGAAACTGAAGTGGAAAATGTGGTACTGCAAGAAGAGCTACTCGAGCTTAGCACTAATGAGGAGCTCAAAGTAGCATTCAAAAGAGGGTATCAATCATTTTGGCTGCAGGCACAAATACCTGAAAAATATCCAGGACTGTGGGGAATTGTGCAAAATTTCTCATAGCGTTTCCTTCGTCATATCTTGTCGAACGCAGTTTTAGTGCCGTAACAAACTTGTTGACAAAAACGGAGCAGATTAAATATTACAGAGCGAGGAGATTTACGGTTATACTTAACTAAACTCAAGCCAAATATTGATAATTTGCTGTCAATTCACCAAGTACATCCCTCCCATTAAAATTATAACTTTTATCTCAGATTACAATGGTAATCTGATATAAAGTAATCTATTAATATTATTTAAATAGACGCAATATATTCAAAATTTTGATTATGATTGTTGACTGTTTTAAAATAATAATCATTATTAGTTTTGATGTTAAATTTTGATTCTACTAAGACTGTTATAACAACATAATTAAAAGTGTAGTAATTTTGTGTTTGAATAAATAGCTACAAAACAAGAAAATATTTATTTTTACTTTTTACCACTCCGAAGTGGGAGATTATTGGTTTCTTGTACTGTGAGTCAATCTTAGAATACAAAAGTAAAGTAGGAATCCAACTGTTGGATGAAGACGCTTTTTAGACTGGCTTTGAAACTTAGCTTGAATGACAATACTCACAGCATAATCAAAGCAATATAAATTCTCACCTTTTTTCGAAAACTTTCAACTCATAGTTGATTGAAAATAGCCACAACACAGATTTACATAGACATATACTTTTTTCGGGTTTTGGAAGTAAGTTAGTAAATGTAATAGCTGCAGGGGTCCACCAGATCCAGCAAAATGT